>CAIGRL010309225.1:0-13575 GCA_903798325.1 Fraxinus xanthoxyloides
TTCAAGCAACACCAGTGAAGAGGCTGTGCAAAACCCACAACACTATTACAGTGAATGGAATGTATCCTGGACCAACATTGGAAGTGAACAATGGTGATACTCTAGTTGTTAAAGTCACCAACAAAGCTCGATACAATGTCACCATTCATTGGTAAGTCAAACGTATGATATTTTATAATATTCATTAATGAAATACGCCACCCATAGTGATTTAATTAGAAACGAAAAGAATGTTCATTACCTAAGAGTTTAAACTTCAAAATATCACATGTAGTTAACATGGTATTCGGAGGGTGAGAAAGATTGCACAAAAATTACTCGTGCACGACATCTTATAAAAAAAAAAAGCGACTTAAATTACAACACCGAACATATTTCTTTTTTCTACAATTTAAGGTTGGTAGAACAGTTGATACTAACCAATTGTGCATATTTGTTTGAATAATATAGGCATGGGGTGCGACAAATGAGAACTTCATGGGCTGATGGACCAGAATTTGTGACTCAATGTCCAATTAGACCAGGACACAGTTATACTTACAAATTTACAATTCAAGGACAAGAAGGCACACTTTGGTGGCATGCCCATAGCTCATGGCTTAGAGCCACTGTATATGGAGCCTTGATTATTCGGCCACGACCGGGAGATTCTTATCCCTTCCCCAAGCCAAAGCGTGAAACCCCTCTTCTTCTTGGTATGTTAAATATCTTATTACTTGAGGTTGGTGCCTATGCCAACAAGTCGAAGTCACAATGGAAGCACGACTTCAGTGATCTATATATATATATTACTTTTTGAAATTTGGGTTGACACTGATTGTGATGGCGATCAGGTGAGTGGTGGGATGCAAACCCCATTGATGTTGTGAGGCAAGCTACAAGAACAGGAGCTACTCCAAATGTTTCCAATGCTTACACTATCAACGGTCAACCTGGTGATCTTTACAACTGCTCCCAAAAAGGTTTGTTTGTACATTTATTCTCCTATAACAACTCCTGAAAATAAATATCTTCTCTTCCTACTTAGTCTTTGAAATAGTCACTTTTGGACTCAAACAAATTGATTATAATGTCTGACACTATATTCTAATGCAGATACAATCCTAGTTCCGGTGAATTCTGGTGAAACAAATCTCCTTCGAATCATTAACTCTGCACTGAATCAACAACTCTTCTTTAAAATAGCCAACCACAATCTTATGGTTGTTGGTGCTGATGGTTCATATCTCAAACCCTTCACCACTTCGGTTCTCATGCTCGGACCTGGCCAGACAACCGATATCCTGATCACTGCCGATCAGCCACCAGCCAAGTACTACATTGCAGCACGTGCCTACGCTAGTGCTCAAGGTGCACCATTCGATAATACCACCACCACAGCCATTCTTGAATACGAGACTGCTCCTTGCCTAGCTAAATGCACCTCGACCAAGCCAGTTATGCCTTCTCTACCTGTATTTAACGACACTGCCACTGCAACTGCTTTCACAAAAAGCTTGAGAAGCCCAAGAAAAGTAGAAGTACCCACAGAAATTGATGAGAATCTATTCATTACAGTTGGTCTAGGACTCAACAATTGCCCCCTTGGTGCCAGTCGTAGTAATTGTCAAGGACCAAATGGGACTCGATTTACTGCCAGTATGAATAACGTATCATTTGTGCTTCCATCCAATTTTTCCCTCCTGCAAGTACATCAACAGCGTATACCTGGAGTTTTCACAACTGATTTTCCAGCAAATCCACCTCAGAAATTTGATTACACTGGTAATGTAAGCCGATCACTCTGGCAACCTGCTCGCGGGACTAAGGTGTACAGATTAAAGTATGGAGCACGAGTACAAATAGTATTGCAGGGAACAAGTATCTTCACAGCTGAAAACCATCCTATTCATCTTCATGGATATGACTTCTATATCCTCGCTGAAGGATTTGGAAATTTCAATCCAAATAGAGATACAGCCAAATTCAATCTCGTTGATCCGCCACAACGAAAT
The DNA here is from genome assembly GCA_903798325.1 of Fraxinus xanthoxyloides. Lineage (NCBI taxonomy): Eukaryota > Viridiplantae > Streptophyta > Magnoliopsida > Lamiales > Oleaceae > Fraxinus > Fraxinus xanthoxyloides. The sequence goes on from CAIGRL010309225.1 coordinate 1,995, forward strand.
ACAGCTAGTGTACCTGTTGGTGGATGGACTGTGATAAGATTTGTCGCTGATAATCCAGGTGAGAACTATCCTAAAGAATCATATGCACATTCATTTTTTTAATATGTCATTTTTTTCTCATATTTTTCAAATTGATGTGTTAAACAGGAGTATGGATGATGCACTGTCACTTGGATGTTCACATCACCTGGGGCTTGGCAATGGCTTTCTTGGTGGAAAATGGAGTGGGAGAATTGCAAACGTTGGAGCCACCTCCTGCAGATCTGCCCCTCTGTTAATAGCTAAGAAGATTCAGTATTAGTCTGAGTTTTATATTTCTCCAAATTGGGGGCAAAATATGTTAAGTTTTTATTGTATTCATTTTCTTGGTTACATTCGAGCGGTTCACAAAAGATTGTGTATAGTTTAGTACCTACAGCACAATCTAATGTTGATCCCGATATGTTCTTTGATTGTATCTGTAGTGCTTTCTTGAGCTATTAAATGTAATTTTTTGGATTTCGTTTATTTCGAGGCTTCCTATAATAGTTGCATCCCCGGTTCCACAGGACTAGTAATCGTTAACTTTTTTTGAATGCATTTTGAGTAACTCAGAAACAAAAAAGAGCAATTCCTTCATTATACATCCACTTAAAGAAGTAAGAAATCTTATAAATTAAGGATAAGCTTAACGAGGAAATAAAACAATTGACGAGTTAGAAATTATAAAATATCAAATAGCTGGAAAATGAAAAGGTTTTGTATTGTCGATTTCAACTTTATTGGGAACAAAGTTAAATTTATTGTCACAAAGGGATTAAATTGTGTCACATGACAACCCTTATTCCAACATTTGGGAAGAGATGAAAAAGTTTTGGCACGGTGTTGGTCATATTATAGATTGTTGGAAAAAATTGCCAAAATAAAAACACTATCTTTTGTGGTAAGGAAAAGATGCTAAAAGATATAAAAATTGGTTATTAAAGAACTGAAAATTTGGCAAAATATTACAATCGTTCATCATATGGTTTCCTCTTGTATTTAGTAGTTGACTTGCATGAAAAATTATAAGTCTAGTACCCTAAAATTTTCTTGTTCTCTTTGTAATTTATCAGAGAGTAGAAAACTTATGATCATGATAAAATTTGGGTTATTTTTCCTAGGTTACTTGAATGTTTGGTTGAGTGAGAAATTTTATATTATCTTAACAGCTTTTCACATATTAGATAGATTTTCTTGTCTATAACAGTGAACAATTCTCTCCATTTTTATTTTATTTTAGAGCAATGTTTTTTACTAACATGATATTAAAAACATTACTTTAGTTGGCACTAATGTGACATTAAGCCCCTATTTAAAAATCATTATTTTCAACCTCTTTTTTCTACATAGTGTGTGTGAAAATATCTTTCGAATTAAAATAATCATAAGTGTACGAATTGTTAACAATTAGTAAAATTGATTTTGAGTCCAAGTATTATTCCCACGGAGATTGTACTAATTCAAATTCAAAAGATATTTTCTCTAACAAGTTTTTAGTGCCGTTGCCCAGATTTTTACTTTAGATTGAGTTCGATTTATTTTAGCACTAATTCGAACTTCTACTTGTATTTTTATTTATTTATTTGTTTATTCTATTTTAATATTTTTCTTTTTTACAAGATATAAAAAGATATAAAATAGCAGGATAAAAGATGATTGTGATTAATTTCAAAAAAATGCTCGTTTAACTTTATCAAAAGGCAACAACAATTGATAACTCAAGAAATTGATGAGGGATATATGTTTGTGGGAGATTTCATTAGAGGACAACTATTACCAGATATAAAAGTGAAATGTGAACTTGATGAAACTATCATGGGCGATTTGTCTGTTGCATTATTCATCTCACCAAAATTTGACATGGGTGATTTGCATGTGTAATTATTTCTTCAACCGATTATTAATAAATATCAATTAAGGGAATTAGATCCACCAGACTTCCAACAAATACAACAAGAAGAAGAGACTTTCAGACGAGGGTGTTTTTACTCATAAGTTTTATTCAAATTTAACTTAACTGTTGGCCAAATATTATGGTTATAGTATGTTTTTGATATATTTGCTAGTGTTGTCTTAAATGTATGGTGAGGTGGTGTATAAAGGGTATTGAAGTGTACAAGCCTAGGCACCATGTTCGGAGCACCCAAGCGCTAGAAAGGACTTTCTTTTACAACAAGATAGCACCTAGGCGATATAAATCAAGCGCCCAGGTGCTATGAAGAACCAATAGAAATAGAGATGTAGTGCCTAAGCGCTTGCTCATAACGCCTAGGCACTACACACAAAAGTATCACGACGCTTAGGCATTGCTTCTAAGCGCTTAGGCAATGCGTTGCCTATTTTGGGTTACAACGTTTTGACCCATTTTAAGGCCCATAAAAACCCTATATTCGACATTAATGTGGAGACGAGTATAAATAGAAGAAATGAGACACTTTTAAAGGGACACATTGAAAAAATAAATATACAACGAGAGATCGAATAACGAAATTCAAAGGAGGAAATCATCAATGAATGCAAGTTTGAAGCATTGATTGCTACAGAAAGAAGATCTTAGTGCAAGAATAAATTCTTTTCTACGTCTTTATTCAAAAGAATCCGATGATGTATTCAAAGACAATTTCTTGTGTTTATTTTTACATTATAAGTAACTAATTTTCATATCAGGGCAAACAATGCAATCGATTTGTGATCCTTTATTCAAGATCTGTGATTTATTCATATATGTGTTGGTTTTACTATGAGTTTAATGCATTGAATTAATTGATCACTAATTTGATGATTATGTGAGTCTCTTATTAATCGAGAGGTGAGTTTAAAATTTAGACCATATAGTAAAATTCGGTAAATTAACATAATGTGCAGAGATACATATACTAAATATTGTGATCATACATGAATTTCTAAAACAAATATTTCGTTTAACTAAGGTAAAATTCGATCTAACTATACATTAGCCTCTTGAATCTTGATTTAAGACTTAAATGTAATTAATAGGAGAAATTGTTCGGCTTTATATCCATCCATTATTTGAATTCTCAATCAATCTTTGTGTGCATTTTAATTAATTTCAAGTATTTAAACCAAAAACCCACAACAACTATAATTCTTTGTTTGCATTAATCAAATAGAAGTTAGAAAAATCTAATTTATTCTAAAGTATAGTTCTTGTGGAAACAATAATCTAGACTCAAAGTTCCACCGTATTACTTGTTACGATATCGCACATTTGTTATAGAAAAACGTCACAAGTTTTTGGCACCGTTGCTAGGACTATTTATTTTTAGTTTTAGTTTATTTTATTTTTAAATGTTATTTGATTTGTCCATTTTCCTTTATTTATAGAAAAATGTGTTCGTTGTATGCTCCGTACACAACGCGACGATCTTGAACCGTTTGACTTGGAAATAAAACATACTTTCAAAAACAACAATATCAAATAGCTGACGATCAAAATATTCCTATTTCTATTCAACCAATTGGACAAGTGATCGCAAAAATAGTGACGCAATCGGATTAGCATCATGAGCGATGGGAAATAAATGTAGGAGACTTGCCAATCTCAATGTTCTTGACGCCCATAGCCGCGCCTGTGCCTTTAGTATTGTATATCCAAATTTTGGGGTAAATAGCTTTTAGATAAGGGCAGAGTGGATTAATTTGATGAGCAACACTTTTAAATTCTACAGCCACCTTATGAAAATTCAAAACACATATTTTCAAATTTCTCAGAAATTGTCAGAACTTCCATGATCTGGGGGTTAATGAAGACGCTATTAAGTTGCAATTATTTCTATATATACTGAGAAATGATGCATTGGGGTGGTTAGATGCCGAACATCATGGAAACAATACTATATGGGAATAACTGACCAGAAAATTCTACAACAAATTCTTCCCACTAGCGAAAGTAATTAAAATTAGATTGAAAATTCAAACTTCTCAACAGAAAGATACAGAGAGTTATCACTAGGCATGTAACAGATTCAAAGAGTTGATGCTAAAATTCCAAATCGTGGAATCACAATATGCAATCAAGTGCAGTACTTCTGCACCGGACTCTCACCACTGTCAGAATCTCAAGTGGATTCCTCTACTAGTGGATTGATGATAGGAAAATCAGTACAACAAACCATGAAATTATTTGAGTTAATTGCCATTATACATTCAATGTTTTCATCAGAAAGAATGGTACCGTCGAGAGCATTTGAGATGCACAAACTAGATAGCACAACATCTAACAACGTGCAGATAACATTTGATAAGTGGTACCACCTAGAGCATTTGAGATGCATAAACTAGATAGCACAATATCTACCAATGTGCAGATAACAGTTGATAAAGCCGATAAAGTATTGGTGAAATCACAAACGAGAGGAGCACATGCATTGATGGATGTTCCATCACGTGAAAACTGTGGAGCTAACCATTTGACAGAAACTATATGTTTATGGGCTTTCTCGAGGAACAAGTCAACTCATTCAGATTGACTATCATAATTTTAACCCATATTCACAAATATATAAGTCAAGATGGAGACATCACCTGAACTACAGATGGTAAGATAATCAGCAAAGAAATGGTTCAAATAATGCCCAACATGAGAAAAAATAAAGTTTGGGAAGATGTTCAATCAGTATATGCAGAAGACAAACAATGCATTCTAGTAAATTGATACAAATTTTTAGAATCAACAAGCATTGATCAAGAAGTTGGAGACACGAATTTGTTAGATAGCTTAAGAACTTGCAGAACGTCCACATGGATTATTGCTAAGAAATACAATGAAAAAAACCTAAAGAGCAAGTGATGACAATAAGAGTAGTGTAAACGACCTACTCTGGGCTCCTGCAAAAGTTAAAACATATGTGTCTTCACTTCATTCTCCCAAAGACTTTGAAAGAATTCGATGGAAGAAAATATTCATTCTATAACTACAAGGAGTAGGGTATAGTCATCAGAGATTAATACGAAACGACCAGAAAAAAGGATGACCAGGAAGATGTTGATGAAGCTATAATGGAAGAAAAATCTGCACCCGCCTCAATTGAGAATGAAGAAAGTATAGAAGCATCTACTGCCAAAACATCAAGTCCAGTCAAGGTTTACGCACCTCCCATTCCTTTTCCTCAAATACTCAAGAACAAACGAGAGACAAAATTTGAAAAATTTCTTGATGTTCTTAAGAAGTTTCAAATCAATATTCCGTTGATTAATGCGATATTACAAATTCCAAGATACACAAAATTTTTAAAAGAAATGTAGACAGAAAAGAAAGCTTCCAAAATTTGAAATTGTGGCATTAACGAAGGAAATTAGTGCAAGAGTGCAAAACAAATTGCCTCCCAAGTTGAAAGATCCATTGAGTTTTACTTTGCCTATTTCAATTGAAATTCTTGTGCTATTAGTGCATTGTGTGACACATGTGCTACTATAAATCTAATGTCATATTCTGTTTATATCAAATTGAGATTGGGTGAAGTCAAATCAACATCAATAACGCTATAACTAGCTGATATAACAATTCCAAAACCACGTGGCAAAGTTGAGGATGTGCTCATAAAAGAAGAAAATTTAATATTTTCGATGGACTTCATTGTGGTGAACATACCAGAATATCGAGACATTCCAATTATATTGGGTCGGTTATTTTTAGCAACAAGAGCCCTGATTGACATGGAGAACGGTGAACTAATATTGAGGGTGGATGACAATCACAAATAATTGATGTAGAATTGATGAAAAAGAGCCATCTGATCAACAAAGCTGTTAGAATCAAAAATCAAATTTCGGTGGATTTTAGGTAGAGATGAAAATGGAAATATCAAAATATGGAGAGAATAAAGGGTGCATAAATGAAAATGGCACAAAGTGCAAGGATGTCATAACTTGGTTCGAGCCACCATAACTAAACATGGCAAAAAGTCAAGCTAGTGACTTTAAAGAAATGTTTCTTGGGAGGAAACCCAATCTCTTTTCCTTTCTTATTACTTAGTTTTTAGTTTTAGGACTGGTTATTTTATTGTCATAACATTCTCATTGTATTGGTTGTAGGTTCTCAAGTTTGTGGGCAATAACGCGATTAGAAAGCCAACACATGTCCATCTCATTAGGACAATGGAAATGATGCAAACTGATGTATTCAAGGAAGTCCTAACCCTCCTTCATATTTTTTTTTTCACATTGGGAACAATGTATATTAAGTTTGGGTTGGGAGAGGGGTAAATCATCAATTGTTAATTGTTTTGTCAGTTGTTTAGTATTTTTGTGTTTGTGTGATATGATTTTATTTCATGTGAAGAAAAAAATTCTTTTTTTGCATGTTTCTGTGAGTTAGATATTCTTATCGGCTAGATGAATAAATTTGAGAGTATGTATTAGTTTATGAATTGTGGATGAATCATGTGCATGGTTATAATTTTTCTGTTTATCCATGAAAATGTGACAATGATTATGCACGACAAATGAGTATAGCGTCGTACAGGAACATAAAATTTCATATATGTAGGCTAAATAGATGATTGAGGTGCTAAACCCATTAACTCATGATTCACAACATCCTTTAACCCATATACATAACAATTTGGGGCGTTCTAATCGGTAAACAAAATGATTTAAGATTGTGGTGATTTCCTACGCGTGAAAAATATTTGTATGGAGTGTCTTTAGTTGTCTATTATAAGCAACATGATGACCAAATGATAGAGATCTAATACTTGTAAATTTTGTTTTTCTTCTATAGAAAATATTCATGGCATTTATTGAGCGTATGTTTCACGTCAACACCTTTTTGACTCGAGTTAGTAGGTTTGTAGGTGTATCTTTCGACTGAAAATAAAACGTCAAAAAGAGAGAAAAACTTTATGCAAGAGTGCAAGTAAGAATTCACTGTTGGGGGCCTCGATAACTAGTAGGTTCGAATCACTTAGTATAAACTAGATTTTTGAAGCACTCATATATTGGGAGAATCATCACATGAATAAATTGTTGACGTTGCTGGTTGAACGAAACCAAATTAGAGTGGTGTAAGAAATTCATAAGTGAAACCAAACTTTAGAATTACACCATTGAGAGAGAATAAAAGAAAATAAGTTTTTGGGGTGTGTGAATCTCACGAGAGAAGAAAGGAAATAGTAGACCATTAAGGGTGGGGAGTTGAATCAACTAGCGAATGTACGACATTACACTTGATTCTTCACACACGCCCGTTTTGCATTGGATAAGTGGATTTGGGCTCTTGAATTGTGATTTTGAAGCCGGTCATAAAAGTGATATAAAGTCCTCAATACTGAGCCAAATTGCAAGCTATTTGACTAAATTTATGCTTGTGTGTTCCTCTTATATTGATTTTCATTTTTCTTTGTGTTTGCTCGAGGACTAGCAAACTGTTAAGTTTGGGGGTATTTGATGATTGTATTTTTACTCACAAGTTTTATACATATTTAACTTAATTGTTGTCGAAAACTTATGATTATAGTACATTTTTGATATGTTTGCTAGTGTTGTTTTAAAAGTATGATGATGTGGTGTAAACGAGGTGTTGAAGTGTACAAATAAGCCAATGTCAAGAAACAAAATCAGCAAACTGGCGTAGAGCGCCCAAGCATTAGGAATGACTTTCTTTTACAGCAAGATAGCGCCCAAGCGCTGTAAACCAATCACCTAGGTACTATGAAGAACTAGCAGAAATAGAGATGCAATGCTTATCGCCTAGGCGCTATACATTAAAGCATTGTGGCGCTTAGGTGCTGCTTCTAAGAGCTCAGCCGGGGCACCACTTGTTTTAGGGTTACAACATTTTGGCCTGTTTTAAAGCCTATAAAAATTCTATATTTGATATAAATGTGGAAATGAGTATAAATAGAAGAAATGAAGCATTTTTAGAGGGTTCCACACATTGAGAAAACAAATATACAATTAAAGATCGAAGAGAAAAATTCAAAGGGGGAAATCATCAAGAAATGCAAGTTTGAAGCATTGATTGAAGAGGAAAAAGATATTTTTTTAGTAGAAGGAGGGTGGTACCTCCGAGATTTTATTTATATGTCCTCATTTGTGGCGGAAGGATACTGTGGTTACAACTGAAATGAAGCAAAGCAATAAATGGGGAAGTATTACTTCCCTTACAGCAAAAGTAAAGAAAAACAGTAAAAAAGAAAGTACTACTTCCCTTACAGTAAAAGAAAAGTAAAACAATAAAAAAGGAAGTACTATTTCCTTTACCAGAATTGCAAATGTGAGCAAGAATAAAAGTAAAGGCGAGATACCAAAAATCAAACTCTAATATTGGGCAAACCATATTTGTCAATCTGAACGAGCGCCCTGTTATGTCGTGGTAAATCGGTTGGTCCATAGCTAACCCTCGGTAGCAAGTGCATCTGCAACTTGATCCCCTTCTCTGAAGATGTGAAAAACTGTATTTCTATTAAAGGAAATAATATCTACAATATGTCTGAGTATCCACTGGATAGGCCACGGTCCATCCCTCTGGTGATGCAGTGAATGGCATAGTCGAGTTTGCATCAACCTAAATATCTAACAAACCAAAATCTCTAGCCAGTAGTATCCCATCACGAATAGCCCTAAGTTTCGCCTTTAATATCATATACTGTCCATATGAAGTTGAGAAGGTCTTGCTACAATATCTTGCGTAGTCCCTAATGATGCCTCCCCCACTCGCAAACCCATCTTTGACACAACCATCAGTATTGATCTTGACAGATCCAAATGATGGAGTGCGCTACCAAACTATGATAGGGGATGAGATGAGGAGAGAGTAAAAGAAATACCAAAAAGTATATCAAGCTGTATGTCATTACGCCAATGTAACGGTTGAAATAGTACACCAATATGGAGGAAGGATACTATACGATAAAATCTCCATATATTACGTATGTTCATGCGCTTTATATTAGTCCTCTCAGTCCAAAGAAACCAGAAAATCAATAGAGGAATAATGATACGAATGTGCCCGGTCCTTGCAANTAGAGGAATAATGATACGAATGTGCCCGGTCCTTGCAAATTGTCCAAATTACCTCCATCTCAGAAATATCTGTCCGACACTCTCTCCTGCACTCATGGTAATATGAAATAAAGCCCCAAAATGTTGTCAAACATGATCGAAATACTGCTACCAGTAAAAATATGAGTGATGGTCTCAATCTCTAAACAACATTGGCATCGAGAAGCCAACTGACTGTATATCCTCCTTTGGATAATGACATCAACTGGTATTAAGTCCTGCCATAATCTCCAACAACGATAGGAGGTATGATAGGGCTCTACAGTTGATGAAACGGATCATGCACTGGCCTGCTAGGGCGGATCAATTGCTGTACTGATTTAGTAGTAAGTCTATCATATAATGTGGCCATCCAGAAAATACGATCCAAGACATCAAGGCATATTGGAATGGCAACAATTTGCTCTACCATAGCTGATGGACGAGCTTGTAGTAATCGCCCAAAATCCCATCCAATCTCCTCTAAATAGTCGTACACCCTCGCATATGTATGCTATCTGTTTAGGAAAATGGATGCTAATGTAGAATCACCCATCCAACTCTGACATGTAGGAATTAGATATGATCATCAATAACAGTAATGGTAGTACCCACATTCCAAAATACTCAAATCTTATTTGACTCATCCTGAGCTCAGTATCGAAATGCAGATAACGACGAACAAAATCAAACATCCTTTCCAAAATCATAGACTCCAAAATAAACAAAATATAAATCTAATGAAGCTGAATAAATTTTCTCAGGCACCTGCAAGTAGCTACCTAATTACACCTATCATATTCCAGATGATGGCACTCATCTGGATGTACGTGAAGAAGTATCTTGCGATCGACTCCTGATCAACATCACGTGTAGTGAATTATCAGTAACTTTCAAATGTCTCTTCCGACTTATTGAGACAAATCCATCCTCCTCTGTCCTGCCAGCCAACCTGTCTAATCATTAGAAGAAGATCTACAAAAAGGACCTTGTTGATGAACTTCAACTTGAGGAAAATTCCCTGAATCCGACTCTCTATAAAGTGAGCCTTCATATTTTGCTCACACTGTGCAATAGGCACATCCAGACTACAAGCCCTATGGCCTCTCAAGCATATCCATCAAGCGAGGGTCAAAGTATGTAGAATTAACTGTCTTAGAAGCACAACTGATGGGGATCAAGCTTGAATACGTGAACGATCAACTAATGTAACAACAAGTGGACTCTGAGGAACAACTCCGTGATGAGTAATTGTAGGATTATCTAGTGGCAAAGAAGTAGTAGTCTGTGTAGTAGTAGAGCTGATGATAGATGGAGTAGCAGAATAAGTAGGAGTTATATGTGTAGCAAATATCTGCGATGAAGCAACAGTAGTAGTATGGCCACTGGGGCTATAGAAGGAACGATCTGAGGGTTGGACTGGGAGAACTCGTTTGAAGTACTAAGTTGTCTCATTGGTTTCTCTTAATAGGTGTCGATTGCTGTCGAGGTACAGTCCTAACATCCCTCAGATCGTTCATTCCCTCATTTAGCCTTGCTTTTATCCTTGGCCGAAACTGGATTAGGCCTATAATTCGGGTCAATAACACCTGGGGCTGCAAAAAGTGGAGCAGAATGGGGACCACTAGAACATTTTTCATCAGAATTACCAAAGTGTCTACATCGAAAGCAAAATTCTGGCACCTCATCATATACAACAGGCTGCCAATATCCTCCCTTCATAAGAAATTAGCTAGTAACCCCTCGACTTTATCGTTTGCTCAAAAGTTAAGTTTGTGATTAAACCTTATGAGAAAATTGAGAACTATATTATTGAGTTCGAGACGGGCAATGCAGAGAAGTCATACTACTTGGAGCGGAAAAATGTTAAAATTTGGAGGAAAGTTGTAGTACAGAACAAGTCAAATTGAGAAATTTAAGCACGAACTCCAAAGTCATATTCAAAGTTCCATGAAGGACTTGTGGAAAAGTCGAGCTTGAGACATTAAATTAAGCACTTAATGAGAGGCAACCCATTTTTCTATTCATTTTCACTTATTTTGATTAACTATAACATTGCACTTAGTTTTAGGAATTGCATAAGTATTTTACGGCTATATCTAGGAACTCATGCATTTATATATTTTAAATATTTTTAACACATTTTAGTAGTATTTTAAGACTCATATTAGTAATTTGGGCATGTTTACTTATTGAGTTCATTTTACTTAGGCTCATCGTTAACGTCCTAACATTATATTGAGTTGACATTGATGTGATATGTATTCTTAAGGTTCCATCTAAATTTCACTCTTCAAGACAATTTGAAAGACTTATCTTTTCCTAAATATATGATTTTTATAGGGATGGATGCTTTGTTAGATAGTCTTTTTGAATGTTTGAAGATTAGAATTCTTCTTGGTGTGAATTTATTGCAAATATTTAAACCTTATTTGCTATCACTAATATTTATTTTGAGTTCTTAAAATAGAAAATAAAGCCTAGCAACAATGAAAAGTGGTGGCTATTATGACATCTACTAGCTGCACTAATATGATCTTTCTACCTATCCGCATCT
>CAIGRL010309414.1:0-13448 GCA_903798325.1 Fraxinus xanthoxyloides
TTTTTTTAGCCACCATTTTGTCTCTATTCATGACTTCTAACATTCTAATTCCTTGTCCACATAACGCGACTAAGCTTAAAAGGGCATTTTTAAAATTACTCTTGTTGCGTTCTTGAAAGGAAATATTGTAATAGCTACTTTGAAAGCAATTCTGTTGAATTGGGACTAGTAGAGTTTTATCAATGACAAACATGTTTCGCATCAAGAACACAGTGGAGGTTAAGTTTGAATAAATGTAAGAGCACAAGAATGGAACACACTTGAACTCGATCTAAATAGCCCGAGCTTATCTAAGCAAATAATCCAAAAAATAAGGTCTGGCTATATGTTGAGGTCGGGCCTTATAGGCCGGGTCATGATCCATAATAACGATTACCCTGTCCTAATTTCATACCCATTACAAACATTGATCCTACTTTGATTGTAACTCTCCATAACCTTTATCCTAATCCAAATTGCCAACCTAGCACAATTTTGATTCAAACTCAAACATACCACTTTCAATATAATAATAACACAAACACCTTACATGATCAGGATAAGAACTACAGGTGGTTGGATCCTCTTAGAACTCCATCACCAACATCTATAAATCCACTATGCAGGGCTCTCCCCATTTTTTTCACTTTTGATGTGAACCCACTAGCAATTGTAGCTTTGAAACCCACAAAAGATTGAATCACAACCCCAAAAAAACTAAAGTCCTGATTTATAGTTTGACACAATAATTTATTGAATCAAGCTTCAAATCAGGATTTTTGCTTTTTTGGAGTTGTGATTTAATCTTTTATGGGTTTCGGAGTTACTATTGTTACATGGGTTTACATCAGTTGGTATCAGAGTTTTGGTTCTAAAATCAAGGTTATATCTTTACGTTTCCGCATGTTTTTTTATCTTCTTCGTTGAGTCTTCATCAAATCTCCATTCATTTTCTTGACTCTTCATCATCTTCTTAAGTCTTTTACATCAACACAAATACCAAGAACATTCAAGAATTGTTTTGTGCATTAAATTTAGTGCACCAATACAATTTTGCTTCGATCTTTCTTGCCTCTGTTGATTTTATACATATTTAGTGTCAAAATAAAAAAAAAATGAAAATTCTAGAAGAAAATTTCAAGAAAAAAAAAGAAAAAGAAAATTCCAAACCAAAAAGAAACTAATTCGATTTCAGGAATCGCTTTCTTGAAAATTCTTTAAGTGCAATTTTTTTCAAGAAATCAATTCAATACTTAAATCATCCATTGATATCAATATTGTTGTGGGAAAAGTATAAATCGATTTCAAGAAACAGTTTCTTGGAATTCTTGGTTGTGTTTTTCATTCAATTCTTTCGTTCATTCCTTTCTTGAGTCTTTTTTCTCGAGTCATTATCCTTCTTAAATTCCTTGTTCTTGTGGGTTTGAACCTCATAAAGGGAAAATTTTTGGTTGAGATCAATTAGTTTCTTAGAGAACTTGAAAGAAAGTATTGAGAGGAAAAGGGTGGGAGTGGTGAGATTATTAGAGGAAAACACCAAATTTCAGTGAAGCACGAGTGCAAACACGTGAGGCATACAAATTCTTGTTATGATGATATCTGATAAAGAAGAATCAATATCTAGAGAGGGAGATAATCAAGCCTTCATGATGAGAGCCGTGCAACATCAATTCAAGCGAATAAATGTGATATTTGGAGAAATTAGAGATATAATGGATCAAAAGGATGCATAACTAACTTACAAATGGGGCAACCTAGAGGAATTTCTAACGTTAGGAGGCAAGATATGCGTGATCCTAGAGTTGAAATCTGATGATGTGAATGAAGTTGATAATGCTAATGATGATGATCAAATATCGGAGGCCAAGGTGTGTAGGATAAGGAATCGAGGAGATAGGCGTGAAAGGGGGCCTAAAGGAGATCCTAGAGACTTTGGTAGAGGTAGGGTTGAACGGGATTTGGGTAGCATTAAGATGAAAATTCCTTCATTCCAAGGTAGAAATGATCCGGAGGTATATTTAGAGTGGGAGAAGAAGTTGGTATTGATCTTTGATTGCCATAACTATTCGGAAGAGAAAAAAGTGAAACTAGTAGTGGTAGAGTTTACCAATTATGCAATCATATGATGGGATCAATTAGCAACAAATAGGAAAAATCATGAGAGACCTATTGAAACATAGGGTAAGTTAAAGGCTATCATGAGGAAAAGATTTTTACCTAATCATTATTATAGGGATCTTTATCAAAAACTTCAATCAAGGTTCGGGGAGTGTGAAGGATAAAGAGATGGAGATAGCTATGATTACGGCGAATGTTGAAGAGGATCAAGAGCCTCAATAACTACGTTTTTAAATGGCTTGAATATGGAAATAGCCAATGTAGTAGAACTACAACATTATGTGGAGTTGAAGGACATGTTACATATAGCTATGAAGGTAGAGAGACAACTAAAAGGAAAAGGAGCAACTAAGTATTTTTCATGTTGTAATCCTTCTTGGAAACTAAAGTGGGATGGTAATAGAAGTGATGGGATTGTTACAAAGGTTAAGACCGAGCCAAAAATGGGAAAATAAGTAACTAGCAAAATAAAACCCAAGGCAGATTCCCAACATTCTATGAATAGGGATATCAAGTGTTTTTGATGCTTGGGTTCAGGGCACATTGTTCCTCAATGCCCAACCAAAATGGCAATGATCTTGCATGATAATGGTGATAGTGATGAGATATCTGAATTGGAAGATGCTAGCGATGATGATGGGATACAGTACCAAGTAGTCGGTAAAACACTTGTTACATGACATGCTCTCAGTACACAAATCAAGGTGGACAACATGGAGCAGCAAATGGAGAACATTTTCATACTAGGTGTCATGTCAACAAGGTATGTAGTATGATTATTGATGGAAGGAGTTGTACCAATGTTGCTAGTACTATCCTTGTAGAAAAATTAGGTTTGACTATGCTAAAACATCATAGGCTCTATAGGTTGCAGTGGTTGAATGAATGTTTATAGAGTTAATAAACAAGTCTTGGTGAGCTTCACAATTGGAAAGTATAGGGATGAGGTAATGTGTGACATTGTTAATATGCATGCTAGGCATATCTTGTCGGGAATATGGCATTATAATAGGAAAGTGATACATGACGGGTACAAAAATAAGTACAACTTTGTCAAAGATAGGAAATCTATTATTTTTGTTCCATTAACACCAAAACAAGTCTATGATGATCAATTGCAATTGAGAGGTGAGTAAGAGAAGAAAAAATAAAGAGAGTGACATCGATACTGAAAGCCCAAGAATAGCTAACCAAGAGGAGGTGTATTGGTTTCTAAAACATTTTTCGAAAAATTAATTAAAAATCAAGCGCGTAATAACAAGATAAATTAATTCAAATAGCAAACACAAATATGAAGGCAATAAGTAAAAATGGATAGAGAGTTCAAATGATATAATTATAGAGGTTCAATTCAATGCAATGATCTACATCCTCTGTTACCAAGCTCTACGGCACAAATAAGGACAATTTCACTATGTTGATTGACTTGTGATGTAATCTAACCCTTTACAAAGCTTCTAGTGACTTACAAGCAATGAACACCGATCCTTTTACAACGTTGAGCTTCTCAGGACATCAACACGACCCACAAGTTTAAAGATAATTGAATTTACAAATTAAAATTTGTCTCTTAATAAATGACACAATTGAGTACCAAGAGAGAAATATGCTAACACTTTAATAGATGTCAACGAGTGAAGCTCAAGTGTTAGGTTTTTAGAAAAACTTTGATGTGTTGAATGATTTTCAAGAATTGATTTAATCAAAAGTTTTTCAAAGCAAAGTGATTTGATAATAATAAATAGGATGAGAAATCAATGTTATTTTGCTCAAAGGAATCTCACTTTAATGCTCTCTTGTTGTATTTATGAATGACAAATGAGTTGATATTTACAGAAGTGAAAAAACACGAACTTTTTTGCCTAATCGGACGTTCGCAATAGTACCGAACAACCCCAGCTAGCGAACCGGACGTCCGATTCGCCATTCGGATGTCCGGATGGCCAAAGAATGTTGTGGGCCAATTTTTCGTTTTGTTTGCATCTGGTAAATTTTTACGTGACCTTTTTACTATATACTTCAAGGTAAGTAAGGTTTACTAGTATTTAAGATTAAGTGGAAAATCTTCCATTTGAAAAATAATTTTTGTGCAAATGTTTTAATGAAGTGAATTTTTGTAGTGCATAAGAAATTCATCACTTGAGATTTCAATATGTCATTGCCAAGAATTAAGTGCTTTGCCTTTACAAACTAGCTAAAAACATCTAGTTCCAATGTCTTCGATTAATTTTTGCATGAGTGCTCGATTTGTTGTTTGATTTTGAAATGACGCAAATTTTATCTTCATGATTACTCGATTGATTTTCATCTTGAGCTCTCTTAATCGACAACTTCGTCCAATAGCTTTATCTCCAATTTGATTAAGTTGACACGTACTATTTTGAAGATTCGAATTAGAGATAAACATAGTTTGTTTGTTATTATCAAACGTAAGATTTGACCATAGATCAACGATTTCCCCCCTTTTTATTATGACAAACAGTATATGATTTGCAATAAGAAGAATATCTCATCTGATTCATAAACTTGCAATGTTCTTCCCCCTATGTTTTATAGATCAAGAATTCCCCATTTCTTACACATTACGCATGGATATCATCATTCATATGTTTTTCCCCTTTTGGCATAAGCAGAAAGAACATGAAGTAGAGAAGTATACATGAGAAGATAAAGCAAAACATAAGGTAAAGAAATCTTAAATAGAATTAGTAACATGGCAAATAGAATTCACAATGAAATATTCAACATGTAGCAAATAAAAAATGGCAATATGAAGCTAAATGTGAGAAAATATCCATAGTAAAGCAAGTAAGGATAAAGTTCATGATAATTTAAGATCGAACTAGGACTAGGATTAGGACTCCGAAGGAGGTGGTGGAGGAAACAGGGCATAGAAGTGGGCATAGAAGGCATTTTGCTGAGCTTGCACGTTCGCATGTTGTGTTTGAATAACATCATGTTGAGCTTGTATAGCGTCTTGCTGTACCTGCAACTCTCGAAGCATCCCTCCAAGCCCATGAATAGAAGATGTAAAAGAATTAATACGGCCATTGAGAAGACTGTAGTGATCTATTGACCCCAAAAAATGAACTCAACAGATGTCGGACCCACTCTTACCACGTCAAGTACGGATCCGACGCGTTTATACCGGAATCAAATCGATTGTTGGCAGGAATGGACGCGGGAGGCACTTTCCGACAAGAGACAAAAATGTTTGGACCGCGGCGGTTTATGTTACAACGTTATCTACACTATCAACAAATACCTGTTTGATTTTTCCTACTAAATGCCTAGCTTACGATCAAATATATGGGAGGGTAAATATGAGATATATGGATAACACATTTACGCTGGAATTTGGATATATCTGTTGTATAACGTATCAAAAGATATATATAAAAAAGGGTTGATTGTTTTCAATCTTATCAGAGGAATATGTGTATGCGCATTTCTTTCTTTTTCTTCAGACCAAATGCCAAAAGACCCCCATTTCTATACAAAAATAAGCTATTTATACTACTTTAACAAACATAGCGATTGTTGGATCCAAACCACGTGATCAGATCTCTCAAGTTTAAACCTCACATCACTGTCCACTCAGTACAATTAATATTTGATGGAGGGTCAGCCGACCTACACAATGTAGCCTGACATACAAACAGAGTTTTATTTTACGTCTTATCACTCACTTCTAAAAGATCATTCGATCACGGCATGCAAGGCTGGATGTCTAATTTGGGCATCGGCATAAGCTTCGGGGGCCTCGGTACTTCGTACAATTGAAGTCTGTATGTACATTAATATGCTTTTAACTAGGTATCTGATACTAGTATTGAGAGGATGTCGGTCAAATAGAGCTTTGAATTTGTGAAGGAGCCTCGGGTACCCACTGCTTTAGTTGATTTCAATCTTGTGACCTCCTTCCACAAACCTCCTAATCTTCTCCTTGGCAACTTGGCTACCTGAAGTACGTGGCTGTCCACGTGGACACATTGCTTACGTAGCAATTCATGTAGAGTGCCATTTTGGGAGCTCTAATTTTGGGGGGGTAACAATAATTTCCCCAAGTCGATGCATGATTATTCATGTAATGCATGGACTTTTCGATGTCAAGTGATCTTTTGATGGAGAAAAGGCTCTAATTTTCGGAGGTGACCCCTCTGCGTGCTTCTGATGTATACGTAAACATAATTTGCCGATGCAGGAGGTCCTGCCCTCAAAATCTGGGGTGAGTAATGTTGCGCAACCGGGGTTCATGACCGAACTGGGAGCATTGTCACGGACATGATAACCTCGGACTGGCATCTACTCAGAGCTCGTCATTATTATTTTGCATCGTCGTTTCTTGTGCACAACACGAGGGGTCTTTAAAGACTGTGCCTCAATGATTTGATGTTATAGACTATTTCCAAGGGAGGGCAATCATGACGGTGCAATTCTCAAGACATGCTACTGCCGCCGCACTTAATGTGCAATCATGGCTGCCTCTTCTCCTTCCCATATGTATTTCAGATGCGATAGGCCGCGTGAACGTAACGCCTCCATCTGAACCCTTGAATTCGAAAAGTCTAGGGCAGTGGACGGCACCGATCTCAGTTTTCAGACGAACGGCCAGATGGCTTAAATTTTAATCCAACGGCTGGGTTTGAATATTTACGTCTATAAAAGGAAATTAACTCCAAGAAGAGTTCTTTTCCTTCTACCTTTACGCAAATTCGTACCTATAAGCCTTCATCTCTTCCATTTGGGTTCTTTGTGCGAAGTTTGTTGAAGCAAGTTCCTTTTGTCGCGTTTGTCATTCCCCCTCTTTTCAGAAATCTTGTAAGTGTTGTGAGATTTTACGTTTCCTCCTTAATGGCTTCTTTTTCTTCTTCTGAGGGTAGTGCGGGGGTACATCGGCTAGCTGGTGAGATGGAGATTAAGATTGTATCTACTGCTGACCTTGTTAGGGCAGTTGAGGTCGGCAGTGGCGCTACTACTTCCGAGGGAGGGTCTGGAAATGGAGGTGATGACTTAATCTGGGGGCAGCAAAGGTTCCTTCGAATGCGAACCCAACTAAATTGGCCTAACTTAGGGAGAAATATAGGATTCCCTACAACATAGAACTCCTATCCCCTTCCCAGATGAGCGACCCTACTGGCTAAGGCAAGGATGCGTTGCCCTAAGTGAATATTTATTCAAATCTGGACTTCGTCTCCCTATCTACCCTTTTTTTGGAGCCGTCCTTACGTTATACGGAATGGCTCCTACCCAACTCTCCCCCAACGCCTGGGCTCAATTAGTTGGGTCTTACGTTCTCTGGAAGCAGACTTCCTTGGGCGAGGATATGCCCCTTTATGTTTTCCAGACCCTCTTCCAGCCTAGGGCATTAGGCAAAGAGGATTCCAGGGGGTGGTATTTCATATGCCCATGGGGGCACATGCCCCTTTAGTGACAGACCTTTCCTCATCCATCAAAGGGTGGAAAGATACATGGTTCTGGGTTCGGGTGAAGTGGCAGGAGTGTGAGAGTAACACTGTCCCCTTTGTCAAAGTTCCGACCTCCTACTCCGAACCCAGTGAGTTCTATTTTATAATTTCTTTCTGCATTGGTTGTGTGATTCTTCTTTCTAACACCGCATTTGTCGTTTTCATGAATCGTTGAGCGTTTCGAGCTTTATAGAAGTCATTGGGAGGTCTTATTAGACATATATCGTCTGCCTCCTTCAGTTCGGCACTTCGACAATTTAATCGTTCCCCAGCGAGTTTACGAGAATTTGAACTTAATGGCCTCCAGAGTTAGGAAGCTTTCGTCGATATCCTTTATATATGCTTGCATGTTGTTTTAAATGTTTGACTTTGATGCTCATCTTTTGCACAGAACTTTAACAAGAGGAAACTCCCTGCCCCTGACATAGCAACCACACTAGCCGCCACTTCAACCTCTGGCAGGAGAGGGGTGAAGGGCTCGTCTGCTGGGGGAAGGCATATAAAAAAGAAGACAAGAGGGTCAGTAGGGAAGCTGCACCCCAAACTGAGAGCGGGCCCCCTCCAGCAGACAAAAGAAAAAAGGCTATGGCGGAGGAGCCCAAGAAAAAGGCCAGGATATCCACCACTGGGGTGGGCAGTTCCTCTGATATTCCTCCGACCCGCTCTAGGGTTCCTGCTGGAGAGAAGCTCCTGGCAGCTTCCATAGTCACTACCAGTGGGGGTAGAAGCGTTCTGTCGCCGTGGAACCCCTAAGGCAGGAACCTGCCAAGAAAAACAAGGCTCCGAGCAGTTCTGTTAGTTCGGAAAGAGGGCCTCTAGCCAGGCAGTCCACTGAGCTTGAGCCCCAGACCATTGCCCTGCTGCCTCCCGAGATTCAGACTACCACAACGACCTTCCACACGTTCTGGACTGATAAATGGCAGAATTTTGTCAAAACCAGCGACGCTGTGGACGTCGTCTCTACCATGGTTGCCCAGGCAATAAGGGCATTTGGCATAGCCATTGAAACGAAGGCTCTTTTCAAGATGCTTCAGAGGAAAAACAGTGAGTTCGTTGGCCAAGCCTCGCATGCAGAATAACTGGCTGCTAAGGCCAGGGCAGAAGCTAAAGCTCTGAAAAGAGAAAGAGGCCGAGGTGTCACCAAACTTGCTTCTACCTTGGTGGAGAATGCGTCTTTGAAGAGGGAGGTTCATGAATCCCAGAGTGAAGTGACTGCTTTGACGAAGTGGGTGGAGACCTTTAACGCCCATCAAAAACTTGCTGCCAAAGCCCTTGAAAAGGCGAATCAGGAGAGTTTGGAGCTGAAGCGGAAGGTGGGAGAACTGGCCTCGCTAAAGAGGTAAAAACTGTTCGAAGTGACGCTAAGCTTGTCAGTAAAAATGCAGAGCAGAATTTCTTACCCAACTTCCACCTCACTGAACACCAGCGATTTGGAACCTACTGGCAAAGGTATGCCTACAATGAAATGATCGAATGGCTGGAGGTGGACAACCAGGGGGTTCAAACTTCCGACCTGAGGACTAAATTCTTGGAGGATGAAGAGGAAGATGAGGAACTTCAGACCCCAGTGGAGGCGGAGACCATGGCAGATTCTGTTGAAGAAGTTAACGCTACCGAAACTGGGGCCATAGTGCCTTTTGAACCTCCTCAGTCCCCACTCCCTTAGGTCCAATTTATGTAAATATTTAAAGTGTAAGGGCTTCGGTTCAGTTTGTGTAAATCAATTTTTTATCAATGGAATTCAATATTTTTTCCATTTTTTGTTAACGTCGTATAATCATGATGTGGATGTTTAACTTCTGTGATTCTTTTGCTGCTGCTCGTTTAATACTGCTGATCTGTAATACCTCGCTGCCTTTCGAACAAATGAATCACATGTTCACGTGGTAAAGCTTTCTTTTGAGTACTAGATGTTTGACTTAGAGATAATTAGCGTTAACTAAGATAGACATCGATCTCTTTGATCGTGCAGATGTTATATGTTGTAAGTGGTAATTGGGAAGCAGCACTTCCTTTATGTCCAGGCACAAATATCTGTGCCATATATGGAGTTTGAGTAGCTATTCGAACTTGGAAAGGTGAAAGGATAACTTAATCAATCAAGGCTGGCTAATGTTGTAAGCCTTTGTGAAGTGGAGACTTGTTGGCTCCCGAGACTTCCGAAGTTGTAAGTTAACGAAGTAGCAGCTATTAGCACTTACACGTGGGATAATGGCTTCACGTGTTCCCAAGGCAACAATTGTACTGAACCAACTTCCAATACACGCACAGCCGTACCGAACTAAATGTTCAATGATGATTAATTATTTGCTTGTAACTTCTAGGATCATACACATGCTGGTATCCTTCGTGGGATACACGTGCCAATCTGGAGCGTTGATAAAAGGAACATTTTGTATTCTACGGCTCAGATTGTACGAAAATTTGGACTCCTCTGATTGTTGCTACTTCAATCCAATGGTTGAGATTTATTTCGTTCCCTATATATACAACCTAGAATCCTGCCATTTTGATCCTTTATTTGTTACGATTTCCTTCCATTCTCTGAGAGTTCCTTCACCACACATCTTCGTACACTCCCCCTTAATTCACGATTAGATTTCAAGAATCTTCACTCAAAGCCTGAACAAATGGCACCCAAAAAGGAATACCCCAAACCTGATATGGTCACCATTCTTAATGCTACCTCCCAAAAATCTTCCTTAGGGGCCAGGCAAAGGCCGATGGTTCCCCAAGAAAGTCAGCTCGCCACTGATAAGGGCAAGGGGATAACTGACGAATCCTTGAAGAAAAGGAAGCTGGCCCATGTTGTTGGGAGTCCTAGCAACTTCGGAACAATTGTAGCTTATAGGGAAAAAGTAGCCCCCAAACAGCCCAAACTATTTCAGGCTTCCATTGATACTTCTAATGCAGAAGAGCTTTGGGATATCAGTGATAGTTCCGAGGATACCACATCAACTGCTGCAAAGGCTTCTCAAAAGAAATTGGAGAGGACCCCAGGAAAGTCTGGAAATTTTGTGGGGGGGACGCGACAGCAAAATTGCTTCGACCGTGGTGGAGATGCTGCCGCTGTGGTCAGGGGTGCCGCCGAGGCTTTCAACAAGTTTTAGACTGAAAGGTGGCAAGATTATGTCTCCACATGTGATGCAGTGGATCTTACCGAGGCTTTGATAAGCCAAAACGCCAGGGCTTTAGGCGTAGCCCTGGACTGTCGAGAAGTTTTGGCTGATATTCAGCAGAGGAACAGGGCTTCCTTCAATAGAGTGAACAATGTCGAGGCTGAACTGAAAAAAGCAAAGGCTGAGGCTGATGAGTTGATGGCCCAAAAGGCAGAGGACGAGGCCAAGTTGGCTTCGGCGTTGGCTACAGTCGAGCCATGAAGAAGGAAGTTTTCGGGTCACAGTGCAAAGTGGTGGCGCTTACCAAGAAATTGCAGAACTCTAATGATCATCAAAAGATCAACGCGGATGCCTTAGAGAAGGCGAATGTCCAGTTGGCTGCCGGTACAAATGCTCAGAATTTTATGGAGAAGCAGGTGGAGTGGTACGCCAGTGAATGTAGGCTGCTTGAGTTGGATGTCGTCGAGGCAGCAGATATTGCCGTAAGGAACTACGTCAACAACTTCCACCATACCGAGGAGTATTAGCGCCTCGGGTCTTATCGGAGGAAGTTTGCTTACAACGAGGAGATCAATAGGGTAGAGGAATTATTCCTTGACCTTAATACCTCTGTACTTAAGACAGAATTTATCGAAGAAAAGGCGCCTCAGACTCCTTCGGAGGATGATTGCATTGAAGTGGCTTCGGCGGAAGTTCCATCAGAGGGGGTGGCCTCTGCCCCGACTACTGAGAATCAAGCATCTTCTCCTCTCAGAGAATAGGCTGAATTTTCTTTCGATTTTATCATTTGTAAAGCTCTTTTTTGGGCCTCCCATTGTATTCACTTGTTTTCAAAGAATAAAAGAGAAATTTTATTTACATTTTCGTGATTTTGAGTTGAACTTAACCAATGTGGTACTACTTTAAACTGGATGAATTTGCATGCTTTCTAAACCAAAATAACCTTAACCAAATAATCAGAGCCAGTCTTGATGGAGGGAGGTATGTGAGATCATCCTCGGAATTCAAGCGAGGTCATCCCTTCTTCGGACGTCGTCCTCTCTTCCGAGGTGCCTATACTTCTTTACGTGGTGGATGGGTCATCCACGCAAAAGCTTCTTCCCTGACGTTCAATTTCATCAGAGGAAGGCATGTGAGGTTACGCTCGAAATTCAAGCGAGGTGATCCCTTCTTGGGACGTCCTCGTCTCTTCCGAGGTGCCCACGCTTCTTTGCGTGGTGGATGGTTCATCCACGCAAAGGCTTCTTCCCTGACGTTCAATTTCGTCAGAGGAAGGCATGTGAGGTTACTCTCGAAATTCAAGCGAGGTGATCCCTTCTTGGGACGTCGTCGTCTCTTCCGAGGTGCCCACGCTTCTTGGAGTTCCGGGATTTTGCATTGAGACAAAGTGTTTTTATTCATTTACAAAGGCTGGGAGGGAAACTCTGGTTGAAATTGACATTCATTGGTAGTACATTTGTAGATGTTCAACATTCCAGGGGTGAGGCTGGACCCTTCCGTCCATGCCTTTAATCCATAAGTTCTAGGTCGGACTTCTTTCTCGATGCGGTATCCTTCCCAATTAGGTCCCAACGTACCNTCTTCCGAGGTGCCCACGCTTCTTGGAGTTCCGGGATTTTGCATTGAGACAAAGTGTTTTTATTCATTTACAAAGGCTGGGAGGGAAACTCTGGTTGAAATTGACATTCATTGGTAGTACATTTGTAGATGTTCAACATTCCAGGGGTGAGGCTGGACCCTTCCGTCCATGCCTTTAATCCATAAGTTCTAGGTCGGACTTCTTTCTCGATGCGGTATCCTTCCCAATTAGGTCCCAACGTACCTGCCCCTGGCTCTTTGGAAGATAGGAAAACTCTCCGAAGGACCAAGTCTTCCACCCGGAAAGACATCTTTTTTACTCTAGCGTTGAAGTATCTGGTCATCTTTCTTTGATACATAGCCATTTTGATTTGGGAGTCGTCCCTCCGTTCTTCAAGGAGGTCCAGCCTACCCCTTCTCATTTCGTCGTTGCTTATCTCATTAAAATGTATCCTTCTGGGGGACGGGAAACCTACTTCAATGGGGCTCATAGCCTCTGCCCCATACGTCATGGAAAATGGGGTTTTCCCTATTACAGTTCGGCTGGTGGTCTTGATAGCCCACAAAACATGGGGTAACTCATCTACCCAAGCCCCTTTTAAGGCATCAAGCTTCCTTTTCAGGGTATACTTGATCGTCTTGTTTACAGCTTCAACCTGTCCATTTGCCCGGGGGTGATGTGGGAAAGAGAAATACTTCTTGATACCCAACTCTTCACACATCTCTCTAACCTTATTATTGTCAAACTGTTTGCCATTGTCTAAAATGATTGAATGAGGGATGTCGAACCTGCAAATAAGATTCTTCCAGATAAACTTGGAGCTGTTTACTTCAGTTATTTTTGCCAGTGGCTCGTCCTCCACCCATTTTGTGAAATAATCGATAGCAACGATGGTAAAGTTATCACTTTCCCTTCCATTAGGCAGGGGTCCAATCAGATCAATCCCCCATTTCGCGAATGGCCAAGGAGTGGAAACTGCATTCAGTTCTTGGGAAGGTTGTCTTTGGACGGTGGCGAAGCGTTGGCATTTGTCACATTTCCAGACAAATTGTAGCGCATCCTTTTTCAAGGTGGGCCAGTAGTATCCCTGCCTAAGCACCTTCTGTGCCAAAGATCATCCTCATGTATGATTACCACAAATGCCTTCATGAATTTCTCGGAGTACGTAATCAGCTTGTTCTCCTC
>CAIGRL010309418.1:0-12473 GCA_903798325.1 Fraxinus xanthoxyloides
TAAAAAAAAAATGTCAAATTTTGAATTTACTTATAAAATATTTGATTGAACACCTTTCACTTCATTATCCAAATTGTGCCACATAAGCTACAATGTCATGAAAAATGTAAGCAAAATATACATCTATCAAAATTCAAAAATCTTTAACGGTAATGCTACTTGGTTCGGGTGAAATCAGGGGCGCTACTTGATGCCAAGTGGCACCACTAATTTGACCCGAGCCAAGCAATCTGTTGGCGCCAAGTGGCACACCTGGTTTGGTCTGGGATTTAATTCTGAGCCAAACAGTATGCTCCAATGTTTAAATAAGGGCCTGTAAATTACTTTGGCTTCAACAAGTTTCCAAACGCTATCAAACAACAGCATTTACCGAACTCGGAAAAATGAGACTCAAATCTCTCGCGATTCTCCTCATAATCCTCCCAATTCTGGTGGCTTCTATCCAAGTCTCCACCGCGTTGGGTGGCAGGAAGGGCGGCCTCGTTGGCGGTTGGCGTCCAATCGAGAACCTTAATGATCCTAATGTGCAACAAATCGCGAAATACGCGGTGCAGGAGCATAACAAGCAGGCCAAATCAAAATTGCAATTTCTAAGTGTCGTCAAGGGAGAAACCCAAGTTGTTGCTGGTACCAATTACAAGCTGGTTATCTCCGCCAAGGATGGGGCGGTGCCACACAATTATCAGGCGGTTGTTTGGGACAAGCCATGGGAGAAATTCAGGAAACTCACTTCCTTCGAAGAATTGAAAGGTTAATAAATTTAAAGCGATGGCTTGAGAAATTTATGTGTAAGGATCTTATAAATTGCTTTGTGGCAGTAATTTTCAATTATAATTTCGATCTACCGATTACTAATGTGATGTGTAATTGAATTTGTGTTGCTGTTTGTGGATCTCTTAAAATCATCAACAAACATCCATCAGCAGGTTCTTTATGAAATTGGGTTAAAAAACTCCATTTTTACTTTTTATTTGACAAGCCTTGTTTTCTACATTCTCTCTTTAGTGCGTGTGGATCACAATCAGTATAATTCACTTCGTCATTGAAGCTCCATGGTTTTTCTTTGTTCTTGATATGAGTTCTCTGGTTCGTGTTTCGATATTTGTTCTTCAATTATGTGTTCGTGGTTTCCATCTCCAATTCTCCCGTTATTGAAAATCTTTAAAGTTTCAAAACTCTTTTTTTCCCCAATAATAATGGTTGCCAAACAGGTTAATCGTTTACACATGCAATAAGTAATTATCTCAAAAATAAATAAAACATTTATTAATTAATAGACAAATTGAGAATGTCATAATTTACAAATAAACTAGGCACTTACCCCAGTTCCCAGCAAATATACAAGAGAAATGCTGGGTTTACAGGTGGGGGCTCATGCCGACAACTCGCATCGGAGAGATAATTTTATTTTATTTTTTTATTGAAATGGGTCCCGTGTCATGTGAATCGTTTGTGAGGGTTCTGTACGCCCAACATTTCCCAATATATAAGGGCGCCAAGGTATGAAGGAGTGGAAATTGGGTTGGATGGCATCGTAACATCAGTCATTTTCAAATATCAACTTCGATTGATAGTATGTTAACTTTACGCCTCAAAAGTACTATTTGCTTCTCAAAATAGGGAACAAGTTACTTGGGTGCTAACCAAGTTCAATCTTTTCCTTTATTGATTAACAAACAGTCGTAGTACTTTTTGCAAAAGTAAAACTTACTTTGCAACTATATACTCACGTTCTCGTTGTTATACTCATTTTTAATTACGCATTTTTCAATAAAATAATATTTTCTATCACATCAATAATTTTTTCCTTCTTTTTCAAATACATATTCATCGTCACATCACAAAAAAATACATTTTCTCCTAAAAAATGTACATCAAACACACTCTTTATATATTTTTTTTCCCCCACAACATAAATTTCAAAATATATCAAAAAAGAAAAGAAGCTTACATGTTACTTTAGCTTGGCCGAAACATGGTTCTCCAAAAAGGACGCACTAAACCAACAAGAATTTTGCAAATGGTACGGGATGTATCTAGAAAAGGTGTGGTCCGTGGATGTATTAGGTTGGGCAAGACATGTGAATCAGCTCTGGCATGCACCTCCAGTTTCACTATAAAGTTTCGGCCCATCGCCACCAAAAATGCCATTTTCATCCTCAAAAGGGCCAAAAATAAAAATGAAAATGTAAGTCGTTTATTCTTCTCGTCACGAAATAAGATTTTAAAGTCGAGTGTTCTAATAATACAATTGTGTAGGCATGGACAATGGTGTGATCAAATACTCGTAAAAGATGAAAAATCTCAATGTTGACTTCTTTTTTTCAAATAATTTATTTTCTATGCTATAATTTCTAATTTTCGGAATCTATTTGGAATGAAATCTAGGAGTATTTAAACGCATTCACTTCTTAATGAAACGATAATCAATTAAATTAACGGTTCTCAAACGAAGTTATGGTAATTTATTTATATTTTTAAAAATAGAAGTCCAATTTAAACTATTGGAACATTTAACAATGTCTTGTTGTTTTTGGAATATCACTTTTTCTTCAAACAATTTGAAAATACTCGCACTTTCAAATATTCAGAACGAGATTGAATAAGTATAAAATTGAAACAATATGATCACCAGGATCAAGCCAAAACAACATGATCAACATAATCGAACATGAACTATTCACGAACAAAATTATAATTTGAGCCTACTGATTTCACAATTTGTATTTAAGAAGAATTTGTTCGTTTCTATGATGCTTAAAGACATTAAACAATTGTCTCTAGGGTAGAATGAATTTCATTTCTTACGAAAGTAACATGACAATCAGTTAAAGTTAAACGAACTCAATGTATTATTATTTTTTTAAAAAAGGCAAAATATGGAGAGGAGAGATTCACAGCAGCCACGAATGATTGCATTTGAAAATTGTGTAATTCTTGTGCCGGAAAGACATGCTGTGTATGGATTATTTGTGGTCATCCAAACAAACCCACTAGCTGAGTTGAAAAAGAAACACACCAAATATAGCAGCAACGAGATCAATAAACAAGAACAAAAAATCAGGATTAAACTTGATAAGATGAATACCGAAGGTCTGAACGTGTAATCGCTGTCCTCAAACTAGATTTGCCCCCCACGTATAGAAAATAATGTTTGAAGGTTTTCCGAGAAATGGTTTGAATGATTAAACAAGTCTTGTAAGGATTAAGCACTCAGCCATAAAGTGTAATCCCCAAAACTTTAAAAACACTAAAGAATCAGTTTTTGATCTTTGATGTTGAAATGATACTTGGATCTCAAGTGTTTTTCATGTCTTAATGCCATGAACATGAATCTCCTATACATAAACCTTGACCAGAAGCAAGGAAATAGTGCCAAAATTTAAGTGAAAAGCCACCAAATTCAAAAATTAAACAATCAAAGAGGTCTCCAACGGCTCAAAATATTGCTCTATGCAATCGCATAGAATACCTCTATCCAGTCGCATAGGAATGGCGAAAAAACTTGTCGGCTCGAGCTCGACTCGAAAAAAACTCGAGTCGTGCCTCATTTTTTTTTGCCAAGCTTTACTCGGCTTGGGCCCAAAAAAGTTCGAGCTGAGTCCGAGCTTTTTTATTTAATTTATAGTACGTGTAGACCGTACAAATTTTAAATTCTTTAAGTAAAAAATGTAGATTTGACATTAAAAAAAATCGAGTCGGTTCGGCCAGCTAAAGCTCGGGTCAATCAAGCCTTGAAACGAGGCTAGATATATGTTCAAACCTTAAATAAGTGTCTGTTATAGTCAGTTACACTGTTAAAAATTTCGTGGAAACAACCAACAATTCAAATTTAAACGATCATTAGTAGACCCATGTTGTGCAGCAACACTCGACGTGTGTGGTTCGAACCCATTAATATCTACGTCCTTGCTCTTTCCACAAAATTGTGTGCCATTTAAAGTCCAAACCTAAAAATCAAGTTTTCATCTTATAAATCAAACATTTTTTTTCCCAAGAATTCATAGGACGTGTGTTTATCAGTCCTAATCAATTTATTCACCAATATCCATGTCTTTACTCTTTCCACGAAATTGTGTGCCATTTAAGGTCCAAACCTAAAGATCAAGCTTTCATCTTATAAATAAAACTTTTTTTCCAGGAATTCATAGGACCTGTTTATCAATCCTGATCAAATTATTCGCTAATACCTACCATTTAAGGTCCGAGACTCCAAACCTAAAGATCAAGCTTTCACCATATAAATCAAACATTTTTTTCCCGAAGAATTCATATGTGGCTCCCTAAAATAATTTTTCCAACAAATCCTAATGACAACTTCAAGTATAAATTCCTTAGCAAATTCAAGAAAAATAAGATTCACCGTAAATCAAGCAATTTATGCTTATTTTGTTTCGTAAACAAGGAAACAATTTCAAGCAAAAAGTAACAAAAATATTACTATTAGTAAGAACTATAAAATAACCTTCCTTGAACCCATATTGATTTCAATTTAATGATACTTATGTGAGGATTTTTAATCGATCATGTGAGCTTATATGTGAATTATTATGTATTAGATTAAAAACTATCAATTTTGGTTAAACCCCTTTAAAATGTCTAATAATGTTTCAGTATTTTGGGTTTTAAAGCATCTAATTAAAGTGTAGGTAAATACCAAACCTGTTTCTAATTTCATGACCGAACTAGGCAGTTATATATATATAGTTATTGTCCCCGGATCATACATGATTGTTTATTATGTTCTGATTCCCATCGTCAGAGATAAATAAAAGAACAACGCGTTGAACTGGAAAACTGAAACAGTAAGATTTATTCATTGTATTAACCATATCTGATTTAGGTATGCTCTCGCTTTGGTTCAAGAATTCTTGATGGTCCAGTATGAATGATCATTACGACGTAACAAGTTTTCCCCAACAAATGGTATCAGAGTCTATTCATGTTGAATCATTGAGAATAAAAAATTTAATTTGGTTCGTGTAATAATTTTATTGTTTTTCGAATTTAGCAATTTCGAATTTATTTTTGTTAAATTTGAGAAATTTTCAGCCTTTCAGATTTCTGTTTAAAAAAATTATTGTAGTCGCACGGGCTGCAACGAAGCAGCATCGTCGACGACGAAGTTGCGGCACCGCGCGGCTAACGTTTGGTGCTGCAAGTGATGCAGCGTCACTACGCAACAGCGACGAGCGACGCTACATCATCTTGCAACGCCCGCCACTATGTATCTTTAGTTTTCAAGGGGCGACGCTCACCCGTGTTTCCTTGGGTTTTAGGGTTGGGTGAATTTTTGGGGGGCGTAGGCTTGAGCTGAAAATTTGAAAATTTCAGTTCCTTGCTTGCAATTTTAGATTAGAGTTAGGGTTGCAATATTTAAAATCTATTTTTAATAATTCAACCCCTTAAGTTTAAAGATCTAATAGTTCAGCCCTTCAGGGTTAAAATTCATCTAAATTGGGCCTTTAAAGTTCTAAGTTTAATAATTCAGTCCTAAAAGTTTGAAAATTAATTAATTTGGGTCATTAAAGTTTTGGATTTTATAATTAAACCCCTAAAAGTTTATAATTTGTTTAAATTGGTCCCTAAAATTTTGAATAATTAATTTTTGGACCCCTAAAGTTTTGAATAATTAATCTATAATCCTTAAAGTTCTGAATTATTAACCATTAGGACCATAAAGTTTCAAAATAAATCAAATATGCAAATTATGTTATTATATTTTTTCAAATTTTGGAACAAATGACTATTTTGAGAGGTATAATATTCGAAAGTGAATTAATTGAAATAATATGTTATCAAAGCAACATCTCTTGTGGAAATTAATTAACTCAAAATATTAAAAGGTGTTGTATGTGTGTTATTCATACGAATATTTGATCGCCCAAAGGACGGTTAATATTTGGCCGAATTGCACATACACTTATGGTGATAAACATGTGGCAATTATTTGGTTTAACGCGTGATTAATAAATCGGTCCAAAGAAATGTTTATTGATTGACATGTTTCTTTATTGTCGGTGTTTGATCACTCCACCAAGAGTACCACTTACAATTCAATATTTCTGTCTAAAGACTAAATATTGATGTTGTGCCGGTATCTTGTGGTGGACCCTACCATTATTTAAAATTATTATTTGCGCATTATGGATTGTGAGCTCTTCAAATTAATTGTTTTCTAATTCAGATTCTGGTTCTGCTGCCAATGTCTCTGCAGCATCAATTCAATTCCAATGCTTAATGACAGAAACTTCAAGGCATGGCAAGAGAACGTGGTGATTGTTCTCGGGGTCATAGATCTGGACCTAGCTTTACGGGGTCGATCAACCTGCTCCACTTACTGATAAGAGTACCTTTGATGACAAGAGAGGGATAGAAAAGTGGGAACAATCGAACCGCATAAGCTTGATGGCATCAAGCATGTTATTCCATAAGCGTTTCGGGGGCAATATGTTCGATAAAGTGACTACGGCTAAGGGTTTCCTTTGAGAACCTTGAGAAGATGTTTGCCAAGAATGAAAAGGCTAAATTCATTTGGATCATTTGTAAAGTAAGTGCACTGATATTTGACCATTAAAACTGTTAAGAATTGCCATTAATGGGTTAAAGACGCATCAGACGAATCCAAAAATGAAAGACTAGGGCATAAAACTCAGATTATGCATTCAAGAACTTGGATATTATTACAACTTGTTTTTAATGATTTATATTATTTCTCAGGTTTGCTACATGTCAATGAGAATAAAAGGGATGAAGCCACAAAGAAATACAGTAATAATACATCAGTTAATCCTTTAAGCAATATAATTAGTCATGGCAATCTATGGAGCAGTCTTTTCATGATCAAATCCAGCAAGCTATTCTCAAACATCCCTAGAAGCCACAAAGAAATACAGTAATAATACATCAGTTAATCCTTTAAGCAATATAATTAGTCATGGCAATCTATGGAGCAGTCTTTTCATGATCAAATCCAGCAAGCTATTCTCAACCATCCCTATTCAATTTCTCAGCAAACTCGAAATTGTTCAACACCAAGAAGCTTTCGATAAGTCATGTCATTAAACACCAAATCTATTCCAATCGTCTTCCCCAATTCTAGAGAAGATTTTTATGACGTCAAGAATGTCATCCACCACCTCAAACAGCAGCCTAAAACGCAGAAACTTTCTCAATTCAGCAATTTCTTCATCATTTGCACCACCTGAAACTTTACTTATCAGTCAACAAAGAACCCAACAGTGATGAAGATTTAGAGTTGAATGACATCTTACTATCTGTAATACAATTGACACCATTATTTAATCTTAACTGAGAGACTTGAAGCAATTAAATGATCAAAATCGTCAAGTTACAGTTAGCTAACTCAACGCAGCAATAAAACAAGAAGTGTTATCATCCTAATCAATAAACTGGCAATAAATTAGTACGGCAAGGATAGATTAATATGCACATCCAGTAAAAAGTTTGACGCCTAAAAACAATCAAATGACAAGCATAAGTTTCAAATTACTGGGATTAACCTACATTCCGAACTTTGATGTCTAAAAACAGATTATACATCAGTGGATTACACAAATGTGACAACAACATAATTGGAGAAGATGGTTCTTGAGATGAATCTAGGGTTCTTGAGTTAAGATATTTGGGAGCAGCTCTGATTTGGGAGGAGAGATAACCGGCTTGGTGAATTGGGGGTTAACTCGAGAGTGAAAGGCGTGTACTTAAAATGGCAAATATGTGTTTATTATGTTGATGTGGTTGATGCTTTGACAAAACATTTAACAATTGTAAGGATTTAATCGGCCAGCTAGACTTTCCGTTAGCCACGTAGACATGTCAATTAACAGATTTGAGCCGGTGACTAATGGGCACTAATGAATTGAAGCTCAGTGACCAACGAGACAAATTTGAAAGCTCAATGAGTATCAAAGTTAGTGAAAGATTTAACTCCTGTTCTATTCGTTCCATAATTCCATTACGAACCCACGATCCACAGCACAAATCAGGGAGTGACCTGCTACCTGAGTACACCTATATAAATTAGGATTCGAATCGGCCTAAGCAGGACCCGCAGAATTCTGGTAAATTTTGCACCAATTTTTCACCCTGAGTTGCAGAATAGTGAATTAGTTATAGTGATTATTGAAGGTGGTGTGGGGGAGGAAAAAGTCAGGAAAAATAGGAGGGTGTTTGACAACCGGCGGCCAACCGGCGGCGCAGACTGCCTCGGCGTCAAAGGCGGTGGTCAGGAGGCTCCCGCTGCCGGAAAACACCGACGGTGGTCGTGAGAACGCCAAGATGAAGGCGCTATTCAAGCCGAAGCCCAAGACCCCCACTGACCTGGTTCGCCAGACCCGTGATCTCCTCATCTTGGCTGATCGCGGGACGGATACCAAGGAAAGCAAGCGCGAAGAGAAGGTTCCCGATTCGATTAATTCTTGTATTTTTTACCCGCATTATTCGTTTTCGTTGATCTAGTTTTCTTCTGCACATCATGAAAAAGTTTGGATCTGAATCAAGTGGATACTTTCTAGGTATCGTGCTACGTTGTTTTCTGTGCTGTTTTCTCCTATGAATGCAAAAAATTGATTTTTAATTGATTTGATTTATTTGACCGTGGTAGCCTATAGTCTACTTAGAATCTTAGATCGTGTGTATACATGATACGAATTTATCTTGTTATCCTATAGCTTTAATGTCATTGAGATAAGGAAAATATAACCGTCCAATGTGCTATAAAGTTTAACTTTGCATTGTTTGATACATATTGTTATGCCAAGTGGAAATGTATTAGCTGATGAACACAGTTAATTTTAGCTCTTAAGTTGCTCAATCAGTTTTATATACCTTTTTATCTTCTTCAGATGATGGAGTTGAGCAAACACATACGAGACCTGAAGTCAATACTTTACGGTGACAGCGAATCTGAGCCTGTTTCAGAAGCTTGCACACAGTTGACTCAGGAGTTTTTCAGAGAGAACACTCTACGCCTCCTAATCACGTGTCTGCCCAAGTTGAATCTAGAAGTAATGAGATATGGTTTCTTAATTGAGCACAACTACTTATTAGAATACAAATTAGCTATAGTTTCTATTAATTTTTTTTTTGACTGACTGATGAGAGTGATTTAACGGCCATTACTATTCTCAGTGCTTATGTTGTTGAAGTTACATTTACATGCAGTTGCTTTATTGTGATGACTGATAAGGATAATTGTGATGACTAATAAGATATACTTTTGCAGACCCGGAAAGATGCTACTCAGGTTGTTGCAAATTTGCAGAGGCAACAAGTTCAGTCACGATTGATCGCTTGTGATTACTTGGAAAAAAACATTGATCTAATGGATACATTGATAGCAGGGTAAGCAGGCACGGCAAGATGTCTTTCTTGGCTGTGAATTGTAGAATTACTTTTCTCTATATTCATATCTTTGGGAACTTGGTCAACAGGAAAATCAACTCAGTCCCACATTAAATGAAAAAGGACATAGTTTTCCTTGCTGGTTGAAGAAGCAAAATAGTTGAAAAGTTACTTATATATATGGACTTCTGTTTTAATTTTTTAGCAGAGAAAATATTACTGTCTGCATTTTCTTTTCTTCATTGGAGACTGGGTAGAGTCTGGAATACTTCTATATCGTTCACCCCCTTCTCTCACATGAACACACATGCATTCATTGTTTCTCTTCTCCCACCTGTCCTTTCTGTGAGCAGTTTACTTTGTAGAATTTATGATAGTTTGGTCAAAAGAACAAGAAGCTAATCCTCATTCCCAATCAACTTGGAGTCTACATTATAAAAAATCTCCACTAACGGTTTGAAACTATTAGCTCTACATTAATTTGAACTGCTTCTGAGAGGGTAATAAATCTACAACTTTATTCTTTTCCACCAATCCTCTTAAGACTCTTTTTTCTATATGCCTTCTTCATGGTGAGGTGAAACTTTGCTTGTTGCCAAATGCGAGTAAAAGTTCCCTACTATAAACTTCCCTGAAAATTAGATCTGAGGCTATCATACATCAGTGATTGTAACTGTATATTTGTATATTTATAAAATATTCAAAGGTCCTGAGCTTTGTACTCCCATTAACTTTCTCTCAATTTTGAAGACAAGTTGAGGAATTTTGGTGTACAATATGTTGTTTATTTATAAAATCTTGACAAAAAGAGACTCAGAAAGAATATTTAATTTATATCATATTATTTGAATTTTTTGACCAATAATATTAAATAAATGCATAAAAAATATGGATTTGAGGAACCATTTTTTTGTGGACGTCTAAAGATGTAACTAGATTATGGTTGAAGCGAGAGATTAATAGTATTATTTTGTTGCTTTCTTTCCTGGTATCTCCCTTGGTGAGAGTTCCCTTTTAAGAAGTTACATTTCTGTTCTGATTGAGTATGGCCAAATAGGATGCAGTTAAATTTCTTTTTCGCCTCCCCATTTTCTGATACTGCTTGAAAACCAATTTTCTTCCTCTGGTAATTGACTTCCATGTTACTCTGCTGCTGTATCATGTAGTTATGAGAATACAGATTTGGCATTACATTATGGTGCAATGTTGAGGGAGTGCATTCGTCACCAAACTGTTGCTAGGTGAGTGGATAATCTGTTTTTATGCTACTTCAGATATATTTGTTTATTGGAAGTAACTAAAAGTTAACTAGAAGTAACTTTCAAGTTAATTGGAGGCCCATTTGAGTTAATCGAAATATCAGTAATCTGAGAATACTGTGTGCTTTATTTTCAGAAATTTATCTCACTTGATATCATCAATGTTGGTTGTTGGTGACAGAGACAATGTTGGCTCCTCGCCTCCCCTTAGTTTCAGTAACTGCTCAATGGTGGACTAATATGGTCTTATTTCTTTTTAACAAGACTCTTTAAACTTTTTGTCCTTGCCTTTTCCTCACATTCTCTGTCTACTAAACATGATGAACGAGATATGGAATGCAAACCGTGTTCTATATTTGATTGTCTCATGTCTTTGAGCTTCATGAAATTAATTTTTGTCCCTTTATCATTCACAGAGAAAATGGATAAATGAGACGTTGTCTGTTACACAGGCATTCTAGAAAGGTTGATAGATACATGCGCTTATAATGTCCTTTGAAGTGAATGTCTAAATTTTTCTACATTTGACTAGGATGAGGCAATTTTACACTATTTTCTCGTCATTTCTTTTTGTATCACATTGAATTTATTTGTTTCCCATTAGTGCAATAGTAGAATTTGACGCTGAACTATTTTAATTTAAAAATGTGATTTGCTTTGACAGGTACGTTTTGGAATCAGAGCACATGAAGAAATTTTTTGATTACATACAACTTCCAAATTTTGATATTGCTTCTGATGCTGCAGCCACTTTCAAGGTTGTCTCCTTATTGAAGTAGTGTATTTCTTCATAAATGAACCTCTCTTTTTTTTAAAAATTTATTGGTTGAGATCCCCCATGACCCACTGTTCAGATGTAGTAGAAGGTGGGGAAAGGGGTGGTTGTGAAGGGGAGTTTATTATTATTATTAATATTTATTTATTTAATTTTTAATTTTAATTTAATTTTATTTATTATTATTACTATTATTATTATTATTTTTTGCCTCTGAGATTCTTGATATAAGTCTCATTTTCAATTTAAGAGTCTCTTCTGGTGACTCCACCTTTATTAGGGAGCTTGACTGGACATCCCAAGTTCTTAGTGTGTTAAAATTCTTGTACATCTGCACTCTGCATTAATTAGCGAAGGGGTATATTGCTTACGCAAAGTTCTGTTATTTCTGTCACTCACGTATCTGTCTTTTTAATCCATAGGACACTGTATTGTAAAATTATGAACCTATAATTCTCCCTTTACTTAGCTGAGCAATATAGGATATTGATTCACAGATCTTGATTTTCTGCTATTTCTTTTGCATCGTAATGTTTATCCGGCATTGAGCTGGGAGTACCATAATTCAACTCACATTTTCTTCTGCCTTGTTCCAGGAACTGTTGACCAGGCATAAGTCAACGGTAGCTGAATTTCTTTCTAAAAATTATGACTGGGTACGTGGCTTGTACTTGAGTGAACTGCATCATTGTTGATAATCATCTTCACCCGTAAACAGCAGTGCGCCTGTTTAAGACATTGTCTTCTTCATTCCAATGTCTTTTGCCTATCACTTGGTCTATAAAATTCTTAGGACATTACTGAACTCTCTTTTCATTTAAAGATGATAACAAATAATTCTGCTGTTCTTGTGACCACTTGGTATTGAAACAGTGATGTAGAACTTTATTTTTGCGCTTATATTCTAAATTTTTAATTTAACGTTGGATATTAATAGTTTGTTACTTGTATTCCTGGCTGAGCTCCAATTTTAATCTTTTCCTATGCTTCTGTTGATAGTTCTTTGCAGAGTACAACTCGAAGTTGCTGGAATCCACAAATTATATTACTAGAAGGCAAGCTGTCAAGGCAAG
>CAIGRL010309440.1:0-14428 GCA_903798325.1 Fraxinus xanthoxyloides
AAACAACTGTTTTTGTTTTGGATTTAATTGCATTAAAGCTATTGGATATTGTTCCAACTGCCCAACAATACTTTTTTGTTTTCACTTACCTCAACAAAGAAAACAACAATGTTTGTTACGAATGAGAAGCACACAAGATATACCATTACAAATTTTAATATGGTCCATTTTCAATTGAAAATCACTTAGTTGGTTTGCTTTTCTTATTCATCTTTAGATGTAAAATATATAAGTGAAGAATGGTTTGCCTTATTTTTTTTATTTGCAGTGTTATAGTACTGTGCCAAAGTTTTTGTCCAAATCACATTCAATTATTTTGAGCATTAAGGTGCAATTGAAATTGTATTCGTGATTGGCTTTATGCATAACCAAAATCTAATTATTTGAGTTGAAATATAAGTCGAAAGAGTCTAAAAAATATAGGTTAATTGAGTTGTAATTGAAGTCGTAAGAGTTGGGTTTGGTATAGTCCTAAATTCAAGAAGATCAAGAAATAGATCTACAAGCGCTAGCTAACCGCTGGCTTTCCCGCTCGAGCAACGCAACTCAATGCAAATTGAAGTAGAACCCTGATGCTAGCTGACGCTAGTCTGATGCTCGAGTATTGTATGTATCCTGGTAAACTTTCTACTAAAGAGCATGTTTTCCTATCCTATTTCACCTCCCAAACACTTCATATTATAAAGACACAATCCTAGATCGTCCCAAAGGTGTGTTGGATCATTATTTTCATTATAGAGAACATTATTTGAATATCCAAAACACATTCCAAAGTTCTCTTGATTCAACCTCTAGATTACTTATTCATCCTCTTGATTACTTATTCATAATTGATCTGAAACATACTTTGAGAGGTTGAGCCATAATTCTCTATATTCTCTATATTCTACCACAAATCAAAACACAAAAATATGTACTAATCAAAAACTAAAACATAAAACCCTACCGTTTCCGATTCAGAGTTCTGAAGTTTGAGAAGAGGCATTTTGAGTTCTAGCGCTCCCGAACGAAAGGAGTTCGTTCTTGGTGATCCAATAGAGAGAAAAGTGGCCAAGAGTTCTGGGAAGCACGGTCGTACACAACCAACTAAGTTTCTTAATGATTTACAAGTTAGATGGTCAAAGTCAGCTAATGTTTAGTAGTATTTGAACTAATTGTAAATTATTATTTTTTAATTGATCATTTACTGGCAAGTTTACCCAAAAGTTTTTGATCTTGGATTTGGATTTTCTTTCATGATCAATTTGGTGTTCTTTATTCTTTATTTATTGCTTTTGAGCATTATAAATTGATTGACACCTAGGTTAATTAAATTGGATTAATTAATTTAATCATCTAGAAACCAATTAATAAGTGGCTTGTTGCCAACAATAAAATAAAGAACACCAAATTGATCAGGGAGGAAAATCTAAATTCAGGATCAAAAACCTTCATGCAAAAATGATTGACAAACTTGGGTTAATTAAATTTAATTAATTAATTCAACCATCTATAAATCAATTAATAAGTGGTTTGTTGCTTTTAATGGTTTAATTCAGCATTTGGGTCTAAACTATTCGGCTAATTTAAACTTTGAGTTGTGAATTAAAATCGTGGTGTGATAGAACTATAATTGCAACATTATAAAAGAAAAATCCCATAGCTAACGAAATAATGAGAAAAAAAATCATTAGTAGAACACGCTGACATGTAACGACAAATAGGCGTTCATAATAGATCATTTATTTCATTGTCGTATACACTCCTTTCTTACATATTCAATATGACGTGTGCGATGTGCCATCACAAACATTGAATTAACAGGCAGTCACATTTTTACCCGTCTAAAATACCCTTGTGTCATCTGCATTATGTACGTAAGGTTTGAATAAATGACTATTCAGCATGATTGACAATCCATCTTTCTTTGTGGAGGACCAATAAACCCACTCATGTCTGTATTATAGACTCCAAGCAAAGTGCATTGTAGAACGGTTATTGTGTACATCGCAACACTTTTTAACGTTTATTGTTATTATTATTATTTTTTTCCGTTTTAGATTAAGGAAATATCATATTATCTTGAATTTTAGGTATGAAAAGTATGATATACGGCATCGACAATATTAAGATAAAATAAATATATATAAAGTTGTGAAAGAAAGTATTCATGGTCAAGTATTTTCAATCCAATACATTAACAAGTATACCCATTATTTGCTCTAACATTTTTGAGATTAATGATGTGAAGCATACAAAGTTACTAAATGTTACTAGGCTAACTAAAAAATAATGAATCCCATTAGCGGAAATTGCTACCATTCAAGAATAAAATATAATTGGATTTGTCATGACTCATGGCCTTAGTGGAAATCCAAGTAAAATGTTAGGTATATACTACTTATTAAATAATTATATATAGCATCCATGTGCATCAACAAAATATTATTGCATTCAAGGGGTTTTCATTTTTCTACTATAATATTAATATGGGTATAGATATTCAGGTTACAACTGTTCCCACTTTCACCCAACATTTTAATTGCAACGAAAATTTCAATATTTATCTGTTGTTGTAATTGTATCTTTAATTTTTTTTCACCATATTATAATCTTTAGTATTATATTAATCAACAAATTTTGTCTTTGATGATGATTTCAATCCATAAAATCCGTTAGAAGAGCTTAGAAAGATTACACACAAAAAATAACAAATACAAATATTTTACAGAATATCTCCCCCTCATGTCCAAGCATGCTAACGAAATATTTGAATAGAAATTGTCATCAGAGAAAAATATGGTAATTAATTAAAAGTTAATGATAAAAATGAGAGGAAAAAAGTTAAAGATATAAGTATGACAATGACTTATATAGGTTGGAGACGTTCATTAAAATTAAAATGTAATGTAATTAACAAAACTTGTGATGTAAGTATAATACCTTGTTAATATTTGGCCCATTGAGTGAGAAAGTTGGGGATGTCAAATGTGTCAAGCCGAGTTGCCCGGCTTACCCACCTTCAAGCTCAGCTCAGCCCATCATGTGATCATGTTCGCACTTGCATATGCGAGACGAATGCTGCTATTTCCAAAAATCTCGACTTACCTCGCTGTGCCCCTACCCAATAACTCAACCCTTTATTACGTGGGTGTTATGTGAATTTGCAAGTATACAAATCAAACAAGTAATAAAGTGACCAAGGAAATGTTGTCCCAGCAAAAATTGTTGAATCTGTTAAGTACTAGAAGTAACGAATTTCGTAATTAAGTAACTGGAAATTTAATAATCTCTATTTCTTCTTATACCACTTTCAACTTCTTAATTTAGAGTTTAAACTCTTAAGATAACTTTATTTATTCAATAGTTTGTTGATATATTATTGAAAATTTACTAAATCATGCATAGTAAAAAATAAAAAATAAAAAATTCAATTTTCACCAAGGATCCGCTTTATATTCGGATAGAAATTATACATTTTATAAATTCTGCAAACTCCTTCACTGATCTTAGAACACGAACAATCACAATCAACTATCTACAGTTGTCCAATTATCCAGCTTACAATAAAAATCAACATAGGAAACAAGAATTAGAGAAGTTTGGTTTCTTTTTTCTTGAGTTAGCAAGATATTGAATTGTGTTTTATTCTTTCTAAAACCCTAATAGCTTATTAATATAAATCCTAGTGAGCTTGGCCAATCTTTTAAACTTAACTCGGTCCAATATTTAATTAATCTATTTATTTGGTCTATGAATTAATTAATCCAATTAATTAATTTGGGTCCATTAACAAGCATTCCAATTAATCAATTATCTAAAACTTATTAATTAATTGACTGGTAAATCTCATTCTTCTAATTTTCCTTTTGTGTGTTATCTATTAGATTTTCGATCACGATGTCTCTAGACGTGAATTATTATTTAATCGGATCAAAATCGATATTTTAATTTATCATCAATTCTGTCATCCCAAATTGACATCTAATAATGTATTAGAGCAATACATGTAACTGAAAATATCATGTGGTATAACAAAATCAAACTTATTCGTTTACTGTGATTCTATAATTCTTTCGACAATATTATCTGATCAATTACGAGATATGGATATGTGTCAATCTCAATTATCGATCATATTTTTCATCCCACTATTAAGTTAATGTAAGTTAAAAACTTTTTTTTTAATTTATGAGTACAACTTGAACAATGATTTTGTTATCAACTTAATTGAATGAAATTTAGATCATACTCTTTTACTATCTAAGAGTGACGAATCCTCTATTGAGTATTCACAACCTTCATATGATTATTGACATACTCAAATGATATTGTATTAGCAACCCTTAGGAGAGTAACATTCGACGTCACCAAATTATGACTATCCTCATAAAGTCAATATAAGTCGAAAACTCATTTTCGACTTATGAGTTCACCTTAGCTAAAAATTTCATTATCAACTTAACCAAATAAAATATAGATCATAATCTCTTACTATCTGAAAGTGACGAATCCTCTATTGATCATTTACAGCTTTCATATGATTCTTGATATACCTAAACGATATCGTATTAGCAACTCTTGGCAGCACAACATCCAATATCACCAAATTATCACATATAAGGCACTATGACGACCTCAAGACAAATGACCAATTTAACTACCGAACGTTATAAATTAACCACTAACACTCATATAATTATCCAGGTGGAATCTCTCCAGAGGGTCTTTGATGTTTTGTTATATAACAAAACATTATATATTCATTTAAGTTTCATCGTATTTTAGCTCGTGAGATCAACTACTTACTCACAAGTAAGAAATATCATACGTAATGATCTATCTATAATAACGATATTTGTATCTCGTTATTACTTATCATGGATTATTTAAAATTTAGTCATATGTAATTCGTATCTCACAATCACAACTCATTGTGATTAACAAATTACTAAGAGTTGAATCTACGGACTCTATTATTTAA
This sequence comes from Fraxinus xanthoxyloides, assembly GCA_903798325.1. Taxonomy (NCBI): domain Eukaryota; kingdom Viridiplantae; phylum Streptophyta; class Magnoliopsida; order Lamiales; family Oleaceae; genus Fraxinus; species Fraxinus xanthoxyloides. Next base: position 4,964 of record CAIGRL010309440.1, read on the forward strand.
TTTAATTGAATATTAATTAAATAATAAATCTACCATAAAATTACATCAATTATATATTAAAAGTGTTTATTTTCAAAGTTGATTGAATCTAAAACATATCACTTGCAAACTCCTACTTACATTAAATCCAATTACTTATATATCTAATATTATAAGGGTATACATGTCAATCATGTTTAAACTGTGACAACTCTTTGTTAATGAATCTACAATTTAATTAACTTGTGGAAATTCATTCTTTCTTTATGTCATTTCATTATATTATCTTTCTAATGAGATGATATTGTCTTAACACATAGTAAGATAATTGATGAGACCTAAGTTCCCTCACTTGCACGATGGTTCCATTGTTATCACAATGCAGAAGCATATAATCAACAATGTTAGGAACTACTTTAAGTTCATTGATGAACTTTCTGATTCAGATCACAACATTGTTGCTTCTAAAGCAATAATGTAAAAGACTTCTGTTATAGAATCAACGATTGTTGCTTCTAATTGAGATTTGCTATCATTTTAGTCTAACTATAAGTTAGCATTAGTGTATTCATAAACTCTCAGTTCATTTTTTTCCATATAAAATCTTATTAAGATTTTATCTATGTAGATTGAGATGAGTTAAGCAATCTTCTAGATCTATCTCTATAGATCAAGTTGGTTCTCCCATATTTTTCATGAAAAAAATTCTTTAACAACAACAACTTCAATGATTGAAACATAGAGACATTGTTTCCTGTTAATAATATGGCATATACATATAATATTATGAATACGACAACACTGCAACTATTTTCTTATAAACACACAGTTCATCTTCATTTTTTATAAAATCAAGCATTTTTATTGTTTCATCAAATCAAATATTTCAGCTGTAAGAGACTTGCTTCAATTCGTATATGGATTGATAAAGCTTGCATACCTTATAAGCATATTTGTATTCATAACCTTCGAGTTGTATCATGTATACTTCCTCTTGCAAGTTCTGCTAAGGAATGCAATTTTGATATTTATTTGCTATAACTTATAGTTATGGTACGTAACTATTGCAAGCAAAACCTGAATGGACTTTAACATGTCTATAGGCTATAAGATTTCATCAAAGCCAACTCTTTATCATTGTTAATAACATTTTAATATTAGCTTTGATTTTTATATATGGATGTTTTCAACCATGTTGACCTTTTTCCTGTGAACCCATTACAATCTATAGGTTTTATCACATCAAGCAGATCGATCAAGGTCTAAATCTTGTTCGAGTTCATCTCGGATTCGTTGTCCTCTTCTTATCTATTTGAGTTGACACTTAACTTTGCTTCTGTATAACTAGTAGGTTATTCATCTTCGATTAATAATGCTTGAATAGTAATCGTGGATTCTCACCTTCTATGAGGTTGAATGATCTTATAAGATTTACACGAAGTTGATGTGTCTTCAGAAATCTCTACTTCCTAATTAAGAGTATGTCCCTCGCAAGAGTGGGATCAGACTTATGGCAACCTATTTGGTCAACTATATTTGTGGATTCTTGAACTCCTTCAAGTTCAATTCTGTTCTCATTGTCCTCTCTTAGAATAAATACTTTCTCTACGAGTAGATATGTCGTGAGACGAACACCTTCTTCTCAATGTAATTATAACATTGATATCCAAATATCTCTTTTGGATATCCCATAAATATATATTTATTGAATTTAGACTAAAACTTATCCGATTCAGTGCGCTTCACATAAGTATCACATTCCCAAACTTTCGTATGAGATAAGTTGGACCTTCTACATTTTCATAACTCCTATGGAGTTTTGACAACTAATTTAGATGGGACACGATTTAATGCATAGCACATAGCAATTAATGCATGATCACAAAACAACTTTGGGAGGTTTGCATAACTCATCATTTATTGCACGATATCTAAAAACGTGTGATTCCTCCTTTCAGATACACCGTTATGTTGCGGTGTATGTAACCGAGTCCACTACGGGAGAATCCTATTCTCTTTTAGATAATCCAAAATTCTCCCTTATAAATATTATCAACCTCGATCGGGTCTAAGTGTGAGAATATATTCACCTATTGTTTTCTATTTCTAGTTTGAGTTCCTTGAATCTTTCAAGAGTTCCACGCTTAAATTTTATCATATATACATGACCACTTCTGAAATAGTCATTAGTAAATGTGATGAAATAAGAGAAATCTCATCTACCATTAATTGACATGGGTCCATATACATCACAATGTATTAGATTTAGTAATTGTGTAGATCCTTTACCTTCTTCAAGTAAAAGGACATTTGGTCATTGTGCCTAACAACGTGTTTTGCATTTATCAGATGATTCAAAATCATTTGACCCAAATATACTTCTCCATGTGACCAAATTTTCAATGCCAGATATCGGTATTATTCAAATTATTATTTTTATACCTTTCAATTTCTATATTCATTATAGAATACTCAATATTTAGAGTGTAACTATCATTTTATAATTTACCACAGCCATTAGGATCTTATCAAGATAAAAAGGAACAACAATTGTACTTAACATTAAAATAATTTATCTCTAAATAGAAATTCAAGTAATGTTCTTGGTAATGGTGAAAAGAGAATAATATTTCTCTAATTCTAATACTAAGCATAAAGACAATAGCAATAAGTATGCCCATACATGCAATACAACAACTTTTGCATATTTTCAATGTACATTTTAACTTCTCCATTTTATAGTGATCTACTTCCATTTAGATTATACATATTTATATAAATATGAAATCCATATCTGGTATCTAATACCCAAGAAACTAATGGAGTAAATATAAGCCTTCTAGTTTCTTTTCCAATGGCCTATCATTCCAAAATGATAACAAAGGTCATTAGATTTTGTATTATTCTTATTCACTTTTTTAACTGTTTTAGTCATCTTGATTGCTTTCCTAAAACATCATTTAGACTTCTTCTTACAACCCTTAGAGGAATCTATGATTAAGATTTGCCCACTACAAGCTAAGATATTGGGCGTAACAATCTTAAACGTGTTCAGCAACTCAATAAGTGTTATTCATGTTATTCATAATTAGTTGGTTGCTTATTCATATTATTCATAATTAGCTAGGAATAAGTCTGTGGCAGAGATTGCATAACTAAGTCAATACTTAGTCCATGGTCCATGATTGAACTTAATTGAGACAACTTCTCAAAGTAGTCAATAACTTCAGTACACAAACACTAATCGGAGATTCTTCTACAATTTTGAATTGGTATACTTGCTAAGAAACTCATATCTTTCTACACGTGATTTCAACACCTTAAGATGAAAAATCAATGTGTTAGCATTTATACTCTCATGTTGCTTTTGTAACTCGTATGACATAATTGCAAGCATCACACATGTTGTAGTTTATCGTCATCATTGTATTTTTATAGTCACCTCTTCCTTAATCGAGTTACCTGCAAGTGTCTCTAGGAATAGATACTCAAGAACATAACCAAATTTCTCATGTCTGAGAACAATTTCAAATTGTGGTGTCAATCAAGAAGATTTGGTTTGATTGTTGGCATCCGATATGCCTCTCAAAATTATATAGTTACTCATGATTAAATAAATGTAAATGAAAAAAAGTAAATAATAATATGTAAAACTACATCAATTAATTTAACATGGTCTTTTGTTAAATTAATTATATTCTCACTATTTAACTCAAATTTATGACTCTCTCACATAAATTTATGGAATTCATCCTTGGTTCCTAGTGGGTTGAGAACTCATTTTTTATATTAAGACATTGAGTATACTTAACAAGGCTTATTAAAATATTTGAGTAGATACTATTAACAATTGTATCCCTATACAACTCTCAAGTCATTAAGTTATCGACTCTTTGTTTTCACACATCATATGTTAGCTTAACATGCTTATAGAATTTATCTCTTTAAGTGTACTCAACAAAAGATAAATTTTAGCTAAATCAAATCGATCATTCAGAAATATCAAATTTTTCATTATGTCAAACATGTCCANTCTCACATAAATTTATGGAATTCATCCTTGGTTCCTAGTGGGTTGAGAACTCATTTTTTATATTAAGACATTGAGTATACTTAACAAGGCTTATTAAAATATTTGAGTAGATACTATTAACAATTGTATCCCTATACAACTCTCAAGTCATTAAGTTATCGACTCTTTGTTTTCACACATCATATGTTAGCTTAACATGCTTATAGAATTTATCTCTTTAAGTGTACTCAACAAAAGATAAATTTTAGCTAAATCAAATCGATCATTCAGAAATATCAAATTTTTCATTATGTCAAACATGTCCATAATAAACTAGCTTTGAGTGTACTCAATAAGATAATATTGATTGGGGATTATGATTTTTCACTATAATGACGGAATGCGAATACAAATCTAACTTAACCCCCGTTTCGTACATATTAAAATTTTCATTCTCATTCTTATACTCATTTTCAACTACACGTTCTTCAATAAAATAATAATTTTTCCTTCTTTTTTCAACCACACATTCTCCATCAATCTACTATTTCAGAATACATTCTTCCAAAATAATGTTGCTCAAAATCAAAAAGAACAGATGCAACATTTAGAGATAGTTTTAAATAAATTTATAGAAAACGGTTTAATTATAAGTAAAAAGAAAATGGAAATAAATAAAAAAATTGAGTTTTTAGGGATAATTTTAGGAGAAGGAGAAATTCAATTACAACCACACATAGTATAAACAATTATATGGTTCCCTGACAAAATAGAAGAAACTAAGAAATTACAAGCATTTTTATGAATTTCGAATTATGCTAGACATTTTATTAAAGACTTAGGAAAGAAAATAGGACCATTATATACTAAGTTATCCAGTAAGGGACAAAAATATTTTAATCAGTCAGATATAGAACTAGTTAGAAAAATAAAAGAAGAAGTTAAAAATTTACCACCATTAGAATTACCATTAGACAGTGAATATAAAATAATAGAAACAGATGAATGTGAACTAGGATGGGGAGGAATTTCGTATTCCAAGCCAAATAATTACAGCGATAGAAAGGAAGAAATGATTTTTAGATACGCTAATGGAAAATATAAGATAAAAGGAAAATACTTGATTAGTCTAGATTACGAAATAATAGCCATTATACATAGTATAGAAAGCTTTATATTATTTTTAAATACCGAATTCACAATTAGAACAGACTGTGAAGTCATAGTAAAATTTATTAAAAAACAAATTTTGATAAAATCAGACATAAACGATGGTTAAAATTACATGAGATATTAAATAGTTATAAAATAAATACAGAACATATAGACAGAATTCATAATCAAGTAGAAAGCAGAAAGTTTAGCTTCTTTGCAATAGTTAAAGGTAGAAAGCCTGATGTATATAATTACTGGCCAAAGTATTGCAACAAGTACAAAGATTTTCAAACCCCTTTTTCAAAAGGATCTTACACATTATGAGAAGCTTTAAATTTCTGTAGAGAAATGATAGGATTTAACTTTTATATATCTAAAAGAGTTAGACAAACTATGCAACCCTCTTCTACTTCTCAACCATCATGTTCGTCATCAATACAACTTTGTGATAGTTGTGAAACTATGACCAAGGTTGTTAGAAAATTAAATCTTAGAAAGCAATCATTAGAAGAAAGAGTACAGATTCTTGAAGATGATATCTCTTCATCTCAACAGACAATTAGTAAATATCAACATGAAATTCTTCAGTTACATGATAGTTTTGAAAGATTAAGTTCTAGATATGTTATTGAAAAACTTAACTCTAAAGATATTGCATCTTCAAGTAGAAATTACTCTGATAAAGTAAAAAAACTTATTGAATTAACATATTCTACAGCTGCAGGGCAAGAAAACTTTATATGAATTAGAACAAAAAATTGGTTATTGTCACAGTATGGTTCAAGGTGCTATAAAAGAATCAGTAGTACAAGAAATCATCGATTTTTCTCAAATTCTAAGCTGTTATCGTGATGAAAATCGATATTTTCTTCAACATGGTCCCAAATATGAATCAGTCAACTATTCAGCTTTTCTCAGACATAATTATCCTACAATTTCTTTTGACTACACAATTTTTGAAGGAGAATACCTTTTTTATCCAACCTTAAAATTTAGTATGATAGACACCATATATAGCCTAAACAGATCTTTCAGATTTTGCCATCTAAACTTAAACATGTTCTTAGTCAGTTAAGAGATCACCCTTTAATTATTCAGTTTATTTCTAAATCACCTTTTGTAAATAATGGTATAATAATTCCAGCTTATCATCATATTTTAATATACGGAGGAGCCAAAAGATTTCGACCTTCCTCAAAGACCAATACAAAAATAAAAATTAGACAGATTGACTATGAAAGACGAATTTCGGAAATAGTAGCAATGATGGAAGTGCAAAATAATAATTACAGACTTGTAGCTCAATGGAATAATGGAGTTATTTTCTGCCAAGAGCATATTGCTTCAAAAGTTAAACCAGAAAAAATTCCAGCACCAAATATTGAACAAAATGAGCTATATTTGATGGCCTTTCAAGAAGCAGACAATGAACCAACAAGACAATCAGACACAAAAGAATAAGAGGAATACATATCAGATGGCTAAAATAATGAAATGGATGCAGACCTAGAGGAGGCCTACATAGAGATAATGGAAAGATAGACAATTAAAGAAGAAAAGACGTAAAGATAAAGCAAAAGATTGATGAAGGACAATTATCATGACAAAGAAGTCAAAAAGTTGGGGATAAGAAGACAGGAATTTCTCACATTTGTAAAAAGATATATAATTTTTAAATAAGTTTCATACACCCGTAAAGTTATACAATATTCTTTCAATTATAAATCGCACAATTATAAAATTGAATAGTGTAAAAAATAATAGACGTAATGTACCAGCGTCTATAAATACCGTCAGCACTCATAAAGAAAAACACACCGAGAAAAAATAGCAGCATAGCACAATATAACACCTGCACACAAAAATTCAAAGACATCCATATAAACTCTTGTAGATTCAAAGATTTCAGGAATAAAAAGTAAGTTCTTTGTATACTTTCTCTTGTTTAAAATGTTAGTTACATTATTTAATTTTTGGACAAGGCCTAAAATAGGAAACACCAAGTAAATGATTAATTTATTCAAAAGCCGTATTTTATTTCCAAAAACAATCCAAACGCTCTGAGCCTCTTTATTCTGGATTTCATGACCAAAAAGGATAAAGTAATCGTCTGAGTTAAGTTGACTATTTTACTTATAAGTAAGTTTATTCATAGCCTTTTTTTAAACAGAATGAAACTTCTTTTTGGTTACCGTCTTAAACCTTTTCAGAAGGTCAAGAAAAAAGCTGAGAGAGAATAAAAAATATTATTTGACAAAATTAATTTACTAAACGGTAAAGTACTCTCAGGTCATTACAAACATATAGTTTTTTGAATTCTCTATACTTTATGCCAGTAGACGACCATACTTTGTTTTATTGTTCTTTATAAAGTTTTAAAGAATCTATAAATATTCATCTAAAAGATCGATCAATTGGTAGATTAGTTATAATTGGAAGCCACATACTATCCGCATAAGATATAAATAGAGGCAACTCCTCTTTATAGATCAAGAAGCAAATCACTAAATTTTCTATCTCTCAGCGTCGGAGTTTCTTGATAAAAGATCCTAATGATTGTAAAGAAAGATAAAAAGCTCTAAATATTATAAGAGAAGATATAATAAAGACAAAAAGAGAAAAAATATTCAAAAGAGAGTTAAGACCAGCAAAAGAAATAACTATCAGCGCTACCATAAAATTTATAACAGATAAACTAAAAGAATAATGTATAGAAGAGATAGCTAGAAGCAAATAAAGAAATTAAATTACTCTTTTTGCACAGATTTATATACACCACAAACATATGATTATAGAAGAAAAGAAAAAGAAATTATATAAAAAGAATAAAAAATATAAATATAGAAGACAATATCAAGATAAAAAGAGATATAATATTAGACCAAGTAGAACATATTATAAGAATAAGAAACCTAATTATAGTAGATATGCCAAAAACTAAAAAAGATTGTAAATGTTATATTTGTGGAGACCCTAGACATTTTGCTAATAAATGCCCCAATAAATATAAAAACAAAGAGGGAGTAGCTGAATCCATGATAATTGAGGACATACAGTGTAATATTATAAGAGTTATCTGAAAATGAATCTTATAGTTCGGTATGTAGTATTTATACAGAAGACGAATTAGACAATTTAGAAATTACAAGTTAGCTCCAAAGACAGTTCAGAAGAATTAGATTTTTCTATACTCGATACAAAAATAATGAATATAGAACAAGAATGTGTCCATGAATGGAGGACAAGGATCAATGATGGATAAATGTAAAAACCGTAAAATATACCCATGACATAAAAATAGAAATCAATGTAAAAATTGTTCAGAAATTCAATGTAATGAGTGTAGGAATTAAAGAAGAAGCTAATAATAATAAAATCAAAGACTATAGTGAGGATATAGAAAAACTAGAGGATAAGATAGTAAATATAAACAATAGAATAGATAAGATATATGAAACTTTAGGAGAAATACAATATAAGATTAGAAATTTAGAAACAAAAGGAAAACAGTGTATAGATAATTACATAGAAAATCAAGAACAAGTAATTTGTCAAATCTCTAGGGTAAAACCAACTAAAAGCATTAGGATAGCCATAGAAGTACAAAGAAATAAAATGATAAAATTAAATCTAATAGCTTTAATAGACACAGGTTGTACATTTAATATAATTAGAGCGGACTTAGTTCTAGAAGATTGTAGGCGGAAACTAGAATACGAAATAAGAGGAAGTCAAATGGATGGTAGTAAAATGGGATTTGAAGAAAGACTTTTCGATGATTGCAAAATCAGATTTCAAGAAAGACAGTATAATCTAACAACTACACTAGTAAGCGAATTAATAAAAGATGAATTTGTTATAGGAATAAAATTCTTATTAAGTAGAAATGGAAGTTAACAATCACCCATGATATAATTTTTGGAAAAGATACTTCTATTGTTAATAATATAGACTCGTCAGAGTTACGAGCGAAGCATGTGGACACTTATATTCAAAAACAGAACGACAAATAGAAACAGAAGATGAGAATTTGAGTAATCATCTAGAAAGTTTGAGTATTTATCTTTGGAAACATTAAAGACTGATTTCATACCAAGAACCAAAGAATTAATTTTTTTTTTTTAATAAAACATCATGTAAGGTAGATTGTATAGATAGGATTTTAGAATTAGCTCAAGAATTACATATTATAGGAAAAGACCCTATAAAACATTGGGATAAAAATAAAATTGAAGCTAAATTAGAAATCATAAACGAAAATATGAAAATAAGAACATCAGAAATTAAACACACAAATCAAGATATAGAAGACTTTAATA
>CAIGRL010309466.1:0-11811 GCA_903798325.1 Fraxinus xanthoxyloides
TTTAATTGATCAAGAAAACCTGAAGACTACCAAATAACTACATAGTCCGAGTTTTCTTGATGAATTTATCAATACCGTGCTAAAAAATCGAAGGATTTACTTTTCAAAACGTGTTTGCCAGCCAACAAATTATTCTTCCTAGTCTTGCCGACACTAAAAAAGAAAACTTGACAAAGATTTCAAAAAGCTAGGAAGGAGGAGATAATTATAATTTCCAAAGTAAAATTTTTCAAGATTCTTTCAAGTGGCTTTCAAGTAGTCAAGATTCTCTCAAGTAGCTCTTAAGTTCAACAATTTCATATGTTTTCCTCAAGTGTGAAATAAATGATATTCACCTTCTTCAAGATAGTTTTTAGATTTCTTTGTAATTTAAAAACTTTTCTATTTTATCTTGTAATTTCTCGTGATTTCAAATTTCAAAAAAATTCTTGTATTTATTTTAAGATCAATAAACTATTTTCTTCCCTCCATAATTGCCTTTAACCTATATATTTTACCGTACGAATAAATTAGAGTCGAGAAAAGTATTATGTTAGTCACGTGTCACACGCCATTAGTTTTGGTTATGCTTACAAACAAAATTGTCAAGCTAAAACAAAAATATAAGCCCGTGATCAAATTGAAACAAATCGAAGTTGGGTGACTAACATGAATAATCCTGTACATTGAATGACTCCAAGTAAAATTTCCCCTTATGTCTAGTTATAATAGAATTTAAAATAAATAAATTTTTCAGATAAGCAAGTTAAAATAAGTTCTTCGTAAAATTAGCTTGATTTTAACTAGTGATCAATTTTTTTTTTTTCTTTTTGTCGTTGGCTTGATGTGTTCCTATTGACGATCGTCTGTCAAAGATGGCATAGGTGTTGGCCTAGTGGCGACCAAAGTAAAGATTTTGGTAGAGATCTGGAGCCCAAAGTGAGCATGTATTGTCTGGAATTAGGAGTGGTGAGACGATTTTGCGTTCCTCACAATCGCCCATTCACAATGCATCAATCCTATTGGCTACTGCATCCTTTGTTTTTGAGCTTCTTGCCTAAACTTTTATGAAGATGATCTTTGGGCTCGTTTTCTTTGGATCGTAAGTGTGATGAATTTATTCTTGGCCTTTGCTTGGATTAACGTCACAAAAATCTACTCGAGCTATGTAACTTCCTTGTGTTCTTGCTTTGGGCAATAAGCTATTCTATAATTCTTTATGGAGTGCACTTGATGTTTTGCCATATTCCTTGATGGGTCCTTGAAGCTTGCCTATTGGTTCGACTTGTGCTCCTATGAGTTGTTTTTATTTTATTCATTGAAGTTACCTCCTATTTTTTTTTTCCTTTTTATTAGTAAATATTCCATTGTACAGTTGGTTTGACCCCCAAAAAAAAAAATCTGCTATAAGTCGAGTGACTACATAGATTTTTATTAAGCACAGCCAAACATTGTTAAATGCATCTATTCTAGTCTTTGGTGCCAAACATTTTCATCCACCAATATATGTATTTTCTCCACGTTGTTGGTGAAGTCTATGAGCATTTAACATGAATGAAAGTTATTCACAGTTTGTTGAGTGGGCGAGAGACTGAGAGTGCCACTTATTTTGAACTCGACTCAGTATAATAAACAATTTTTTTGTTTTTATTCTCGAATGTCGAAAGTCCAACCTTAACTACTACGTGAAGTAAATTTCAGTTGATAGTTGAAGACATAAATGCATACAAGTTCAAATATTTTCTTCCAGTTCAAATTTACAAATCAAATTATAATATTTCATTCTACAATAATTCTCACACCTAAACAAAAAAGAAAAGAGAAACTTATTTGTATATTACATTAGAAAATCATGATTCAGCATAACTTGGTTGCACTCTTGCAAATAAAGTGCTTGTGATAATGCAACGAAATCTGAATCTACTTTTCACCGCGGATCAAATAATCCACTGAAAACTTGGCTGCTTCCTCCGAGTGATGCTTCCCACTCGGTTGATGACATTCTTATTCGCGTTAGTACCACTACTACCTCGCGCATTTCTGGCCTGTCGATTGCCTCTTCACTTAGGCACCAGTGTGCGATTTCTGCCATCTGCAAGAATGGAACACAGAACTGACGATTTATTTGATGATGTAAATTAGACAGTATTGGACAGTAACAAATAAGAAAAAAGATGTTATAACTCTTTTCATTGTACTGTCCTATTTTTCCAGAAATGCACTATGGGTATTTTAAAGATTGAGTGAGGGCTGCAGAAAATCATTCTAACCCTGTATACATCTCGTGGAGGATAGCTGCCTTTGAGATTTCTATCGATAATGGATTCAAGAGCAGATACCGGATCTTCTTCATCAAATATATTGTTTACCTGACCAAATGGTGAAGTGAATCTCCAATGCAAATGAAATTAATATATCTTCTTTATATCTTAATACACATACAAAACATTTCTTCATTTATGATTGTCAGTTGATAAGTTCATGTCGTATTTCAAGCCAAAGAACATTTTATTTAATTTAGTCTGACAAAATCCATTTATTAAATGCTAATTTGGTTTACTTACAACTGTGATGAGTGATTTCATCTTAGTTGGTTCCTGGTTGATGCGAATGAGTGCTCGTTGGCCGGTTATAAGCTCTGCAAGAACTACTCCAAATGCGAAAACATCAGTTTTAGTAGTCACCTGTAGCTCTTTCACAGATCTGTGGAATAAGAAGAATGAAATAACATTTAGTTCGATTTGGTAAACAACTAAGAGAGTTTCATTCTGAACTAATTTCGTATAGATAAATGCTTACTCAGGAGGAAGATATCCCGGAGTTCCCACCAATCTTGTTGTTATTAACTCATCTCCATCGGTTCTATCAACAAGCTTAGCCAAACCAAAATCTGCAACCTGTGGAAATTGATATTCAAGATCAAGGATTCAAAATTAACATTACCGGGATGTTGATTGAATTTCGTGCAGGTACCTTTGCTCTGAGGCTTTCGTTAAGCAGGATGTTACTTGTTTTTATATCACGATGCACGTATTGAGATTTTGTGTGGTCATGGATATATTCAATACCCCTTGCAGCATCAAGTGCGATCTGTGCCCTTGAATTCCAAGACAGAGGCTGGTGACCTATTTTATGACCTTTTGTAAGAACTTTCTCCTGATTTATAGTTTCAGATTATAAAAAACTTATTCTAGGAACGCGATGAATTATGATATTGATTGCTCTGAGTGAGTGGATGGTTCAATCTGTACTTCCAAACTTCAGTTCTAACCTTTAAGCATTGCTCATTGCTACAATCTTCTTGCAAACCTTTAATTTCTTGAATTCCATTCTTCTATTAAAAAATAAAAAATAAAAAAATGAATAAGCACCATCCATTTGAATACCTTTCAATAATGGATCATGGAGATGATCACTGAGAGAACCATTCAGGATATACTCATAAACTAGGTAGAGGTCATCATCTCCACTGGCGTAACCCAACAGCTCCACCTATATTGTGGGCTCAACCCGATAAATTATTGAGCCTCTTTCACAATTTAGGGGAAAAAGTTCAGTTCTTGGAAATAATTTTCTTACCACGTTGATGTGATGTATCTTGCACAACACTTTGAGTTCAGCCATAAATTCCTTGGACTTATTGGATCTCATCTTCTTGATGGCAACTTCCTGATGTCACAGTAATGGATACAAATTTAATTTTCAAATATTTGGATAAATTCAACTTAGAGAAATTATAATTGAATATCAGAGGAACAAATAGAATACCTTCTCTCCTAGTTCCCCAAAATATACACTTCCATACCCCCCCTGTCCGATTTTTCGTGTTTCGTCAAAATTACTTGTAGCCTGTGCAATCTCCTCAACACTGTACACTGTTGCTCTTGCTGATTCCAAAACTCGGATATCTGTATTGTAAAATAAGCTCCAACTAAATTAGTGTGTATCCCTTCCCTCAATTTAACTGTGTCGATCAATTGTAAATACTGCTCGATTGACTAAGAGTAATTCGTAATACTAAGAATTGCTTTATATCATCTGACCTTCCATCTTTTCTTTGTTAGCGTACTGTTTCTGATAAGAATGAGTCTTGTTAGTGCTTAAGGTCTTTGATATAGCTTTTGGATCTTCTTCGATATATTGTTGGCATCTTTTTCTCCTGATAAGTATTATGGCCAAAGTGAACATGGTAAGCAAGGTCACTGCAGCTAATACGCCGATTATTATTATCCACCCCTGTCCCTTTTTTGACGCTGCGAATTGGATATATTACAGAATTAGAGTAGATGAAAAGACGAGATCTCAACTCGTAAAAGTTCAAAAAATATAATCATTTATGAGTGCCTCATTCTTGTGTTCTGTGCTACTGGTATATTTGAGGCTATATTATCAAACTATATTTTGCAGCAAATTTTGTGGAACGAAGGAAAATTATTATAACCTATCATTACCCCATTGTTGAAAAACTATCAAGATTTTGCTGAGCCCCCTCATCTAAAAGTTTAATATTTTAAGATGAAATGGTTAACTAATCATTTGGAGCACACACCACCTATTCATTAGAATGAGGCAGTTACAGCATCAACCACGGGAATTGTAAAATAGAACAGATTAGCTACATCACAGATAGGAAGAAACTTTAGAAAATCCCAATAATAATAAAAAAAAAAGAACAGAAAATTCAAGATTAGATTGTTGAAAGAAGGGATCATAGAGATTTTGCCATAGAAATTGCTGCTTCAATTACTTGAATTTGAAAATTTTGATTTTCAGTGAGATCTTTGTCACCTTTCTTTGGTGGAGGAATTCCATTCTTTTCCATTGGCACGTATAAGAGCCATCCAATATCTATATACGATGGATTCGGAGCCAAATACGGGTTCAACTTCTCTATCTCTTCAGCTTGAGCAGAAAGTAGAGTTGCAATACTCGATACAGTATCACGTGCCTGAACCGTATACGTTACCACAACTTGGGAGTCTTTTTCTACACAACCACATAAAAGGTGTATTTTTAGGTCTACTCCAGCAGTCAAGTTTGTATCTTCGGCTGCAACCTGCCAGACTTGCCCACTGAATATCTGATTTGAAATGTCATAGAAAGAATCATTTGGCTTTATTTTGTATATTGTATCGTAGAAGTATCCAATAGTGCCACCAACATTCTTGCAAGAACAGTTGACTGGTATGAGGAAGTCTTGTCTGCCAGCATAAGATATTTGCTTGATTTCTGATATAGTAGCAGAATACAAGGATGCAATCTCGTCTTTCTCAAATCCGTTGTGCTGATAGAGAAGAGCTTTACATGATGATGGGGTTTTGGAAGAGCAATTAAAAGGATTTATTTGAGTTGAATTAGAAGCCGAACCTCTAGTAAACAGGATTGAAAGACGAAGCAGACAGAAAAGAAGAATGAGATTCAGAGAATCCATAAAGCCTTGGCTTGTAAACAGCCTTGTAATGAAAATAAAACACAATAAGGAGTGATAAAAATTCCCTATAATATCTTCCATTTGTCATTTCATGTTTGTTAGTTTATTCCCATGGAATATATTTAGGATTTCAGTTAATTAATGAAATAGTTTAGTATTTAACAAAGACCTCTCTCCAATAATAACACTTGAGAATTTTTTCTTTAATAAATTTTGGCGATGTTCACAACAAACCTCGTTAAGGAAACATATTTATGTACAAAAAACCAGGTTCATACCAAAGAAAATCCAGGCAACTTCTACTTTATTCAGTATCCAATTATGGGTAGAGATGAGTTCAATGTTCTTACAACAAAACCTTTGCTGTGATTTGTCGCAAGCTTTAGTATTTTGACTTTACCAAGGTATCAATTTCTTGTTTCAACTTGGAATAAACAGCAGTGTTATAGGTCTGCACAAGAGTTTTTGAGGTGCAACTTTGTCATGTAGGCTAAACACACAACAACAAGTGGAGGTGGTGCCGGTAGAAGATATACGACTTTGGTGGTTAAGATATGTATTACGTACACCTAAAGAGAATTCTGCTCATAAGAGTAATGCGATCATAGTAGAAAAGGTTACAAGAGGGAGACGTAAATCAAAGTTGACATTGCTTATTGTAATAATTCTAAGTAGATTTAGTTGACAAAAAGGATCCATGTAACCAACCAAAGTTATTGAGAACGGAGCTCAACTAGTCGTCTTTATAACTTTGTCATTTAGGCTTAACACTATTTGATATAATGTGGACAATGGTTGATAGCAGGAGTCCTGATCAAGAAATAGTAATACAACTTACTAAAAAGGCTATGAAAAATTGATCAAGTCCCTGTTTGGTGATATTTTATAAAACTCATTTTTTACACTCGTTTTCAATAACACATTCTCCCAATAAAATAATTTTACGCGTGAATTCATAATTTTCCCTACTTTTTAACTACATATTCTCCAGAACAATCACTTTTCACAAAATATATTCTAAAAAAATCTTGCTCTAAATAATTACTTTTAATTGGCCGGCTGAAAAACTATGAAACAGGTCAATTTGCTGTGATTCTTAATAACCTGTCTATTCACAGTTTTTGTCATTTACCTTTTGTGGTTTTGTTCCTAGTCCGGCAAGGAGCTTCACTTTTATCATATATATCTTTTGAGGGTGTTTGGTGGGGATTAAAATTAGATTTTAGTAGGTTGTGATAAAAAAATTTGAAATGTGTAATTGAAAAATTGTGAGATCCATGAAAGATGTGGTTATTGTTTGACTTTGACTTGAATTAAAATCAGCTTTTGATCCGTACCAAACAGGGGCTTTACATGTCTGAAGAATGCCTTTTTGTTTTTCTTGAGAGAATAACCTAAGAGCATCTTTCGAGTACTTGTAAGTGATTATAGGTTGTGAATTTTATAGAATGTGTGAATAATAAGTAAGTCATAGTCGTGGATCCTACAAAATATTTGGATAAAAGTATATTTGCCATACATGCATGTAAAAACACCAAGTGCAACAGCCACAAAATTCAAAAGCCAATTCCATTGCTTAAATTCGATTTTCCAACCAGACAAAGTTTAAAAAATTTCTAGTGTCATCCATTTTGTTCAGCCCAAAAAGTAGGCTAAAATCCCTTCCAGCCTTTCATTCAACCTTTTGCATAGAGCCCCCCCTCCCTCTGAAAAAATGCATGTCTCACTCAAAAAATTTATTGCAAAAACATGGCAAGCAGAGGAAGGATCCATCTTTCAATAATAATCTATTTATTAGCAATCCTTCCTCTGCTTGCCTCGGCATTCCCCGGATTCTTTCAGGGCAAAAATCTCGATTCTCCTTTTCAAAATGATGGTGTAAAAACCTTCTTTGGAACTCCAATATTCGGAGGCAGGGATGAAAAAGGAGAGGCTTCTCTTCCATCAAATGAAGATGGAGAACCAACGAAGCCCTTTAAGTATGAATCTGGGACAAAGCAAGCAGAAACTCGTGTAGAGGGAACCACGAAGGGTGGATTGAAGGAAGGATTCTATCAGCAGACTTGCCCCCAAGCTGAGCTGATCGTGAATGATGTTATGAACAAGGCTTTCAAGAATGATTCGGGCCTGGCTGCTGCTCTTGTTCGCCTATTTTTCCATGATTGTTTTGTCACGGTAAGTCTTTTGCGTCTACACGGTTCTGACTCATTACAGGTCTCACAAACTGTATCCGGTGTGTGAGAAAAAAGTACAAGAAATCATTTTTCTCATCAAATCTTTTTTTACTTTTGTGAGGTGTTTGTTAAAGCAGACTAAACAACATTGACAATACTAGAAGAAAAAAAAGTTGAAATCTTGTCTATTATATTGTGCAATCTATCTAATGCTATAAAACATACATGCAGGGTTGTGATGCTTCAATCCTCTTGGACAAAACACCAAGTGATGAGGAAGTTGAGAAGGCATCGGGTGCCAACGGCATGTTCATACGAGGGTTCGAAGCAATCGACGAAATTAAAAGGAAGCTCGAGTATGAATGCCCTGGCGTCGTTTCTTGTGCTGACATACTAGCATTCGCAAACCGCGAATCTCTAGTATTCTCAGGCCTCCCGACCTACAACGTGGCTGCAGGTCGCCGTGACAGCCTAACTTCTCTTGCCAAAAACGTGGCGAACAACGTCCCACTCCCTGAACAAAGTACTCAGCAAATGACAGCACTTTTCAACAGAAAAGGCCTAACAATGGAAGAAATGGTGGTTCTGGCGGGTGCACATTCCATTGGCATTGCACATTGTGCCAATATTATCGACAGATTTTGGGATCAAAAGAAACGAAAAGACATCGAGCCTGGTTATCACGGGACAGTCGGCTTTTCTTGCGGGAATAACCCGAACCAAATATTTCCATTCGATACAATCACACAATACAAAATGGATTCACATTTCTACAAGCAATTGTTGAAGAAGAGAGCCTTGATTGAATCAGATCAAAATATGGCCCTTGATCCTCGAACAAGCAGTATAATGAAAACATTGGCTGATGATCAGGAGGGATGGTTTGGTAAATTCATTAAAACCATCATTAAATTAGGAGAAATTGAGGTTCTTACAGGGGATCAGGGAGAAATCAGAAAACAATGTCGGGCTTTCAATCAGAACAAACATGGCATTTTTGGATAGGGTTATCCTTTTTGCCTTTTTCTCCTCTTCTATTCATTTTTTGTTCTCTTTTGTTCATTAATTTGTAAACATTTTCATTCAGAGAGAACAATTTGTAAGGGGGAAAATTTATTATTCATACCCTGAATAAAACATTGACTGTGCTTTAAGTTACTTATTTTGTGATAATTGTTTTTCAAAAATTACAAATTATATTAATAAATTTACTTTTCTACATTACATTATGATTCACGTACATTAGTTGACTTGAACGGGAAATTTCAACAAGTGCAATGTTCGTGATGTATTTAAAAGATACATATGTACGAAGGTTGTTTTTCATACTTCACATGTCGTATAACTAGATTCTCTACTTGAAAAACAATTACGACACGAGTTTTTAACTAATCTAGAGCTATAAATACAATCTTCATCTACCATTGAAAGAGAGGCTTTTGGGATATAATAGACATCTATTATTAAAAGGGAGAAGCCAAAGGAATCCTAGGAAAAGAACATATATATTTCTTACAAGCTTTAGAGGAGCTTTTAAATACTAGACACCAATTCCTTACACAATTTCAGACATCATTGCATGGAGCTTGAAGAAGAAAAAGGAGATTCAAGGAGATTGATCGAGAATAATCAAAGCGATTCAATATTCAAGACACAACCTCTAATTTCAGGATGTTGTATCAATTTAGTTTGTGTTTTTGTAATCATATGATACCTTAATTATTGTATAGATGCTAGGATAGTGATAAACCCTATAGTTTGATATTATAATTTATATTTTGCCACTAAAATGTGTGTTTTGATTTGAATGATTATTATGATCTTAATGCTTTCCATTATTTGGCCAATAATTGAATTATTGCATAGATGCTAGGATGGTGATAAACCCTATATTTTGATATTATATTTTATATTTTGCCACTAAATGTTTGTTTTGATTTAATTGATTATTATGATCTTAATGCTTTCAATTATTTGGCCAATAATTGAATTAATGTTTGGTTTATAGATATTTGGGCAAAGAAGTACGAATTTAACATGTGGTAAAAATCATTGTAAAGTCTATGATATTAGGAATAATTGTTTATGCTTTGGATGATCTTATTGAATATTCTTGTGATTTATTGTATCTTCATACGTTGGTATTCGAGATAATAAGTATTTTGGGTTGTATATGAGGATAGATTTAAATTTTACTCGAAAACATTATAAAATAAAATAGAAGCATTGATCTTCGAATCCAAATAAGTAGTGTCAAATAATGAAATATTAAGATGAAATAATATAGGGGGATTTGAAGTCCTAACCTTTGTTTGGTGTATATTAAAATCAGATTTTTAGTACGTCGATCAAATATGTGATTGAAAAGTTATGAATTTCATGGAATACATGGTTAAAATTGATTGTTAACTTTAACTTGAGATTAAAATCATATTTTAACCTATACCAAACAGAGGTCTAATATTCGTCAGTTGAATTTTACAAACGCTTCTGTATTAGTTAATTAATTAGATTAGTTAGCTTGTTTTAGATTTAATTAGTGAATGTAACCAATCTCATCATAATTGCAATATATTATTAAAGTTGGTGTTAGTTAAAAACTAAATATTAGTTCTTTGTCGGATTGATACATGAACTCTGAAGTGTAAAACGTAACTAGAGAAAACTCATTTCTCTCACACTACGTTATTGAAAATGGATCCACGTCTATATTCACCACCCTCATCTCATCTTTTCATGCGCAAATATTAGTTAGGAACTTTTAGTATGACTAGATTCGACAAAGAATCAAATTTAATGAAATTGATCCCGTCCTCTAGCCGTCAGGATCAAAACTTTTCATCGTTAATGTAGCAAGAAAAATAATTATCTTGGGGAGTGTATTCAATTGAAACTTTTAATGAATTTTTGAGATTCAAAAAGTTTATGGGTATTTACTGTAAACTTTTGGAGACTTTCTAAAAGTATTGATGTATTCAATTGAAACTTTTATGAACTTTTAAAAAGTCTCTAAAAGTTACGGTATATTCAATTACGCCCCTATTTGGTACATATTAAAATTTTTATTTTCATTCTTCTACTCATTTTCAACTATACATTCTTTAATAAAATAATATTTTCCATCACATCAAGAACTTTTTCTTCTTTTTCAATAATATATTATCCATCGACCTACTACTCCATAATACATTGGGTGTGGGTCGTGCTTAAAATCTAATTAAAATTGAAAATATAACCGTTATTGAATTTCACTCGTCTAATAAAAGTCAACAGTAATAACTAGTATTTCAATTTTATTTCGATTTTAATGTCTACCGAACACATCAATTATTTCAAAATAATGTGGTTCAAACACCCTAAAGTTTTTTAGAAGTCTCTATAAGTCTTGGGTATTCAATTTTTTATGATTTTTAGAGACTTTTATAAAAGTCTCTATGATACTAACTTTTAAGTAGAAAATATTAAAATAAAATCTCAAAATTTGTCTCTCATTAATCACAAGATTTTAGGAGACTTGCACATAAAAAAAAAGAAATTAATATGTATTTTTTTTTTTCAATATTTCTCTTTCATTTCTCTTCTACGGATATTAAAGTTATGATTAAAATTTATTTTTTCCTATTGATTATATTAGTTTCTATTTTTCTTTTTCTTTTCCCTCTCTTATTGTTTGTTTATATTTTCTATAAAAGAATTAAATTGTATTTTTATAATTTATTTTTTCTTTTCTCATTCATTTTTCTGAAAAATATTTATTTTTAATTAAATTATAAAATTTTATATAAACTAATTTATAATTAAATTTATATTTATATTTATTTTTTAAAAGTATATTATATCAATAATACAGAATATTAAATTTATTTTTTATATGTATAATTATTATTTATTTAATTAAAGTATTAAATTTTTATTCTTTTTAAAAAAAAAAATTATTATATGGGGAATTGTGAGAAGATCACCTCGTATGTGATAATTTCATAATATTGTATCCACATAAATTCTAAAATAAAAGTTTTCAAAAATCTTTTGAATTTTATAAAAGTTTCTCGAAATTTTAAAATGAAAGTTTATAAAAATTTATGAAAGGCTTCCACTGATTCCATAAAAATCTCTGAAAAATTCATCAAATTTACGTAAGTCATCAGTTAAAAAATGTCAATGATAAATTTCAAAAGTTCCAATTGAATAACCTCGACGTATAAAAAACCAATGTTTTGAAAACCG
>CAIGRL010309529.1:0-20831 GCA_903798325.1 Fraxinus xanthoxyloides
TCCATGGAAAATTATATCAATCAAAAACACTTAATTACAATTCCCTGTAAAACATTTTCTAGAAAAATCTTTTTCCTGTAAAACATTTTCTTTCCACCCTTACAATCAAATGGATCCTAAGTGGCATACTTTAGAAGCAAACTTGAATATGCGGAGTCTTAAACACAAGGGATGCCGGTGCCATAGCTGCTGCGGTTTCAGCAGCAACCTCAGTTCCTGGGGTAGAAGTGTTCACCTGTGTGAGAAGCCTTGGCCCGGTCATGTCCTCGGGTCTATCCCAACAACCATGGTCTGCTTTAGGACTTCCTACCTGTCAAGATTTGAAATGGTGAAACAGCACAACTTAGAGATATTTCCATAAATTAAACTCAAAAGAGATTATAAAGATTAAAGTTTCCAGGCAAACTGGTGCAAGCACATTGAGGATCTTGAGGATATATTTCCAAGCTAATTTTAAACCTGGGATCGGGACAAAAACGAAAAGCATACTTTCCCGAACTTTTTCAAGAACATGAAACACAGATTTTCCAAGAAAGGTATTTTTAGACTGTAATGTAATAACATCCCAAAGAATGCAACAAGATTGGACCGACCTGAATGTAAAGAACATTTGCTGAATGATGAGCATTTATCGGATAGCGATCCACTTAAGTGAGTCCTGAGCCGATTCCAATTGATTCACTGCCTTCATTTGATCACCATACTCGAGGATGCACCATGACAGCACGGTTGCAGTGAAAGCCAACGGAAATCCAAACTTCATACGATCCCCTGCATGAATCATTATCATACATCCCTTTAGAAAGATCCAATTTCGCTTGACTTCCGTCTTTCAATGCTGAATCCCCTCTCCAAGATATTTTATTGTCCACCAATTTTCCAGCTGCAATATGAATAATTCTACATCACATTAACTAAACACAAAGAATTGACATCACATGCATAACGGCACAAGAAATGAATAAACATCATAAGAGATGGAGAGATTATACATTTTTGTATGTCAAAAAATTGCATTGCAATTTTAAGAGCGTCTGCATATTTCTTCCCAAAAGAACCGGGAACAGGGGAGTCATCTGAATCAGACTTTTGATTTTTCAATTTTAGAGTAACGAAAACTCCAAATGCGATTGTTGCTTACACAATAAACAACAAACACCATCCACAACATCCTTTGCACCGCGATTTCTTTCCCATTTTTCTCGACATTTTCTAAAATCGGTAAAAAAAGGAAAATACCTAACATGCAGCCTACAGGGTTTTTATTCAAAAGTCAAAAGGGAATGAGAGAATATACAAGAATTTGGAGGGTCTGAAAAAAATGCAGTTGTTTGGACAGAAGACGATGATGTTTCTTCTTCTGCCTCGTTGGTTCAGGCTTTGTGGCTGCGATATTGGCTGCATGAACATAACAATTATGGAGGGAGGGACACCCATGCACCCGCTGCTAGAAAAAAAGGTGCGACTGCGTTTTTTTAACACCCAGCAGTACTATTTCATAAATGCCTCGTAAATTTTATGAGAATAAGAGACCAAACCCAAATATAACATTAATAGACGTGTACAGAAAACAAATCTTGTGATGATTGTATTTTACAAAATCTCGATAAATTAATAATCTTGTTAAAAATAATGAATTTTTTATGTCCCGATTCGGAACTATACATTAAGCATAATAATTTTACTTAAAACCATATTTGGTATATATCAAAATCAGATATATATGAGTTCGAATTCTTTGTCAACACTTGCTTGGTCGAGTCCATCGTACGAGGTTTGTCTAGGTCGATTTATCTCTATTGTGTGGTTTGCGGACTACTGTACATGGAGATGTTTACATAGTGCGCACCCACGAGTAGCGACTACGGATTCCTACATTAATAATAATAATAATAATAAAATCAGATATTTAGTAAATTTTAATAAAAGTTAGTTGAAATGTATGATTTTAAAGTTGTGGGTTTCATAATATAATTAAAATTAATTGTTAACTTCGACTTGATTTAATCTTTATCAAGCAAGGGAAAATCTTTTACGGTCCAACTAAAATATAAAATAATGGTTGGTAAATACACGTCAAAAACTTTTTATTTAATTGAGGCGTCCCCTAATAGAAGGTCCTTACTTGTCAATTCGATAGAACATTAGGTAAAAAATTAGGAACATATAACATAACTCTATTTATTTAATAGAGGTGATACCGTACACATTGCAGTAACATGGGCCGGCCCTATACAAATTACAGTCATTTTAAGAAAATCTAATTTATTTATTTACTATAAGCATTTACTATTTGTTTGCATTTTACCTGTAAATTGTAACGCTCCACGGCTAAACCTAAAATCACAAATTCGATTTCTGGAATTCCCATTGTACGGCGGCTTCCCGATCATTTTTGCTGATCAGGTACCTTTCTTCCTATTATATGTATCACCAATTTTATGTTTTCTTTTATTTGGTTGGTGCATCGCTTTTGTTAATGCTTTCGATTTATTATTGATTGCGGTGTATATGTTTAATTGCTAGTCTTATGTGTGATTTATTACCGTTAATTAAACGTTTAAAAATTCTGGACTGCGATTTAGGGTTGAAGATGCAATGGAAGTTTGATGACTCGTATTCTTGATATGGTGACTGGGGCACTCGTATTCTTAATATGGTGATTGGGGCAATGTGTTGTTAAATAAATCACGAGGCATCATTTGGACCATTGTTTAATAAAACTGTAGCTTTTGACATATTCACTTTGTTCTCATTTTTTGGTACCGTTATAAGGTTAGGATTGTGTTTTACTATAAGGTTGGAGCGTTATTAAATTATTCACTTTTGGTTCTTAGAACAGCTGTAAAATGCAATGTGCAAATCACTTCACTGACCTGTTAATGATGGCTTAAAAGTTGTAAATTGCTTTGTGAAAAAACTGGTTTTTTTTTTTTTTTTAAATCTTGGATGTGGAGATTCCACTGTACTTGTTAATTTGTTATATCCTTTTCTGAATTGGAAATTTTGGCCACTGTGATAGTGTGATGTGGCACACACTTGCAGAAGAGCAGAACCAGTACTTGGGTGAAAATCAACCCAAGGTAAGTTTGTCTTTTATATTTACCAGCTGAAAAGACTGGCTGTTCTTCGAGTAATTTTTGCACTTAGTTGAATGTCATGATATTTTTGATTATTTGAAATGCTTTTCTAGAAAATGCAGATTGATTCTGAAGCTATAGACCAGCAGCCCAAGCAAGAGCGTTTGAGGACGAGATGGACAGCAGCCCTTGATAAGATTTTTGCAGACATAGTGGTAGAGCATATTCAGATAGGGAACAGGACAAATAATGTTTTTGACAAGAAAATATGGAACCAGATCCGTGAGGAATTTAACAGACAGACCAATCTCAATTTCAATAACAATCAATTGAGGAAACATCTAGATGTTCTTAGGACCCGTTATCACAATCTGCAATCTACTGTTAACCAAAATGATGCAATGCAGGATCCTTGCTACTTGGGGTTTGATTTATGGGAAGACTTTGGGGTATCTTTCATCCCTATGCTTTCCTATGTACAAACAGCTACATACATGTATATATATTTATGTGCTATACATAATATTGTCATAAAACATTTTATGCATACAGGCGCAATCAAAGATGGAACAATCAAAAGCCAAGGATTGTGCTATTTATGAGCAACTATGCACTATATTTGCAGATTCGGGGGTGGATGGCAAATATGCCCAATCAAGCCACTATGAAGAACTGGGCAAGTCTGGTGGAACTGATCTACCAGGTACAGAAGGTGGGAACCCACGTCCCAAAACTCCATCCTCGTCAAAATATGCTCATGAGAATGAATCTTCACCACAAAACACGAACACAGCAGATAAAAAGAGAAAGCGTCCTTCAGAATTGGTCTCTGTGTCTGTGCAAAATAATTGGAATCAAGAATTAAGTGATAGAATGGCAAATGCCTTTACAGAGATGATTGCTTCCTCAAGGCTGCGAACAGTTACAATGCCTCAGATTGATAGAAAATTCACAATTACTAATTGCATAAAAGCCTTGGATGAGATAGAAGGCATTGAAGATTGCCTGTATTATGCTGCCTTGGATCTCTTTGAGAATCCAAGTTTCAGGGAGACTTTCCTTTCTCTCAAGAGAATCCATGTTCGGGTAACATGGTTGCAGAGCAAGTGTGGCAATTATACCCCGTTAAGAATTGCATTCTAGTACTTGCGTTGAAGGTTTTCATTTAGAGGTTAACTTTATGGTAAATGTAAAAAATCTTTTCGTCCTTGACTACATGGAAAGGACTACGTTTTGAGGATCACATGAAGCATGGATATAGTACATCAGAATGCTGAAATCATTCATGTAAATACAATTTCCTTTTGAATCGGAGAAAACACTTCAACATCAAGTGTCCTAGTTTCAGTTGCCCATGTAGCCATGTGAAAACATCAAGTGTCCTAGTTTCAGTTGCCCATGTAGCCATGTGAAGTTAGGTTATCAGTGGCTACATTTATAAATTTTTACTTGAACTTAGAGAGCTACAGTTCATGAAATACAGTGATTTCTCTATTTAGTTTTTAAATGGGTTAATTTCACAAACGGTCACTGAACTTACGCAAAAATAACAAAGCGGTCACTGAAGTTCAAAATTTGCAGAAACGATCACTGAAGTTTCATGCGCTTTCACAAACAGTCACTGGAGGACCGTTATGCCTTTAATTCAAACATAAAGGACCAAAGTGAGCACAACTGGATTTTGGACAGTTTGGAGGTGCCAACTTTGGACCACCATAACTCCGTCTTCCCACCACCTTTTTCCACGGACCAATATACCATATTGAAGCCCTCAATGCCCTCTTCAAAACCCACCCAACCATCGGCAGTGATCCCATCGGATTTGGCCAAAAAAAGGAGCCAAAATGGGCTACCCACGTTTGTGAAATTAACCCCTTTTTAAATTATCTTGTGCATTTCCATGGATATATTTACTGCCGTTTTTGTTTGGAAAAAAAATTAAATAAATAAAAATCTACCATAAACAATGATATTAAGCAATAAATTGACTGAAAGATGCACGACATTGAATCCAGATTAAATCCAATTTCTACCATAAAATCAGATAATTATAACGCGTATTATGATATAGGACCAATGCAGACAATAACAAATTAAGTATGATTTGAACTTTTGCCAACTTTATAAAATTCCAGCATTTCTTCTTCCACTGGGTGGACGTGGCCTACTATGAGGACATCCAAAATCTATTGTCAAAAGTTGCTTCATTGAAACTGCAACTTTCACCTGATCTTCACTGCCCACTAGGGCCATACCAACACAAGTGGTGTCCTCACTATATGCTGCAATTCATAAAGCATGCAATGATCAATTCGAGTACTTTCAAGGTCACTGAAGTGAGTAATCGATCGTAAACTTCTAAGTCTCGTGGGATTAGTCGATGTGCGTGCAAGTTGGCCCTCACATCCACGGTTAAAAAAAATAATAAAAAAATCAGCTCAAGTGCATGAAAGGATTTTTAATTTTTAGGGTGTGTTTGAGTCACATTATTTTGGAAGAATATATTCTGAAATAATAGATTGATAGAGAATGTATGGTTGAAAAAGAAGAAGAAGTTATTGATGTGATAGAAAATATTATTTTATTGAAAAATGTGTGGTTGAAAATGAATAAAAGAATAAGAATGAAATGTGTATCAAACAATGACTTAACGTGCAAATCCAAGTGCAAACTAGTTACTAGATGATCAATGAAACTTCAAATTGTGCTCCAAAAGAAGGATAATTTTTTTTTAAAACAACAAATTTCCCCTATTTTTAATTTTTTTGTTGTCTCATATAAAAAAAAAAATGTAAACGAAATAGAAAAACTAAAAATAAGAAACACGAATCACATAAAAAAAAATCAGTATATACATTCTATCTGGTGCACAACAACCGTAAAATTCAAAAATGTAAAATCTACAAAAATCAAATAAACAGCAGTTAGAAAGAGAAATGAGGATATAAATTGTCTCCACATACCGATAAAGCTGCAGGCCGCAAACTCCAATTGCATTCATTTGTGTACCACCTTAACATCCACCATCAACTTCTTCGCTCGGACAACATCAGTGTGGGTTGACAAAGCTTTTGATAAAATTTTCAGCGGACTTTGATAAAAATTAAATAAACGTGTGGTTGAAGAGTTGAAGCGAAAATAAATTGCTCAGATTATACATTCTGTCAAACCAAACCAAGGGTTTACTTTTAAAAGAATTCATAGTTAACATCAACATAATCATACTAACAAAGTTTTCAGAATCATTCTCTTGAATATACAGTAAAAGTAACCATTTCAAGAGAAATATTGGGAAATAACAATAAAAATAAATTCAGAAGACTGAGCTTCATATCATCTGCCTTTTCCTCTACCATTTCCCTATCAGAAACTATAAGGGTACATTTGATTGGAAGAGTGGAATTTGAGTAGAAAGAAAATGAATTTCAGAAAATTGAATTGTCTAGAATTGTTTCTTGAGAATTCTTAATTAATTGTGTTTGATTAATATAATTTTTCACGTGGAAAATATTAAAATTTTGGATCTTTTGATATTCGTTTGACTTTGTTTTACATGAAAATTATCCATTAAAGAGATAAAATTTGTTACAATTGATGATAAAATTTGTTTTCATTTTAATGAAAAAAAAAATATTTGGAAAATCAAATCCACCAAATTGGTGGGAATTAATTTTCATCGAAAACAAGGAATTGGAACCGTGTGAAAGAAAACCAAGAAAATAAATTGCCAAGAAAATTTAGTGTATCAAACATGCCTAAAGTGGAAGATGGAATTTAATTTCAATTTTTCATGGAATATACAGCCCAATCAAAAAGGCCTAATTGATTTCCCATGAAGGTTTTCCTGCATAATGTCAAAATAAAGATTCAAACTTGAGAAACTTGTACTCAATTAAAATTTGAAACTAAAATCCAACAGTTTGGAATCAGTATAGCTGCTGATTATAAAAATTTTGAGTTATGACTCACTAAACTTTTGTTAAGATTTGCCTACAAAAAGCAACAATTAGATTAACATACCAAATTTTCATTCAAAATCAAATGATATATCTACTGGATTATGCTCACTATCATTAAGAAAAAAAGAGGAGTTAGTCTAATATTTGACTGTTAGTTTTATAGAAAATGTTATGAAACAAAATAGCTTGTACAAAAATCATACCAATAATTATGGGTGTCCAAAAGTCCCGAACCGGATCGAACCGGTTCTTCATAAGTTAAATACTCGAACGGGTACCCGAATCGAGAACCGATGGATTTTGATCGGGTCTCAGGTCTAGACCAAGAACCGAATAAGAACCAAAACTAAATAATTTTTTTATTGAATTAATTAATTTATTTTATTTTTTTTCTAAATAAATCAGATTATTTCATAATTTTAATGTTACAGCCCAAATCATTTTAAAGTCCATTAACCCGTTTTAAAGACAATAAACACTGGAGTTTGGGATCCATTTGCAGTTTTTGTAAAGATTGTGGACCTCTGTCATAATTATATCTTAAGAATTGATATGATTATTTGAATTTGCTCATTAAATTTGAAGCAAATGAATTATTGATATGGATCACCGACATTTTAATATTAATATCTACTTTCTGGTATTTGTATGCATTGAATTAATGTTATTCGACAGCTAGTTATTTATATATTTTTGAATTGNAATTAATTAATTTATTTTATTTTTTTTCTAAATAAATCAGATTATTTCATAATTTTAATGTTACAGCCCAAATCATTTTAAAGTCCATTAACCCGTTTTAAAGACAATAAACACTGGAGTTTGGGATCCATTTGCAGTTTTTGTAAAGATTGTGGACCTCTGTCATAATTATATCTTAAGAATTGATATGATTATTTGAATTTGCTCATTAAATTTGAAGTAAATGAATTATTGATATTGATTACCGACATTTTAATATTAATATCTACTTTCTGGTATTTGTATGCATTGAATTAATGTTATTCGACAACTAGTTATTTATATATTTTTGAATTGGACTATGTTAATTTGTAAAAGTTACAAATGAAATGTCATTAGTTATATTTATGTAGTGTTACTGTAAATATTAAAAAAAATTAATTATGGTACGGAATCGAATGGACCCGAACCGAATCAAACCGAACCCGAACGGTTTCATAATTATATTTGGACCCGACGGTTCATTTATTAAATACCCGAAAATTTTGGAAACGAACCGAACCGATCCACGGACAGCCTTACCAACAATATAAGAAGCTTGTCAAATGTATGATATTTATTTAACAACTACATCCTCAACTAGACTCAATGAAAAGGCCAAAAAACAGTAACTATATTGCCACCAAAAGAAAACATTGATCAAGTTTCAAACAACCGAAATGCAAAAACACTAGACAATTTCCCACAGCTATTTCTGTTACACCGAAAAAGCAGAAAAAATACCTCAGAAATTCCTCGGATTATTAACCAAACTCTATAAATATGATCCAAAACACACGCATTCACCGAAAATAAAGGGGAATATGAAGAAATGAACCCAGTGTAGAAACTTGATTAAACACACAATACAGGAACCTATAAACTAGAAGAATATAGGAGAATAAAGCAATGCACAAGTGTGTCCGGAACTTAATCGAATGCATGCCTTACAAGAAATTGAAAAAATAATTTCAAGAAAATAAAACGACTAACCTTGTTAGTTTTGATAATATATATATATATATATTTTTTTTTTTGGTGATTAAGCAGCAAACACAATCTGAAATTCCCTAAAGGAATACCCAAGAATTGAGTGGAGAGAATTTTTCAGGAGAGTTGGAGATGGAGTGGTGGTTGCCCCATAGAGGGTTGCCGGCTGGAGGAAAGGACTAAGGCGGATCGGATTTGGCCTTTGGCCGAAGAAATGGCATGCTGCAACATAGGAGGAGAACAGTAACCTTAAACCCTACAAAACCCTATAAAGAGTCTTGTTATTGATATACAATCATGCTATTTGTACAACCAAATGGTTAATAAACAGATTGATCGGCACTTACAATGAGGGGTCCACTTCTTTTTAAGCACGCGGGACACGCACGCATGTGAGAGGTTGTCAACCTCTTATATACAAATGAAATTTTCCTTGATCTATTTCAATTAAGAACCGAACGCCTACCACAAGCCGAAACAGTCGGTTAGTAGGCTTTAGCTCGACTCATGAAAAAAATAAAAAATATAAAACAGTGGAAATTACACTAGGGCAATTTTTAAAAGATAATAATTCAAAAATCAAATATAAAGTTTACTTATCCATAAATCATAAGATAATTCAACTATTAACATTAACAATATATTATAAATCTACCCCACCCCACCCCACCCCACCCCAACCCAATTTCATCCCAAATCCTAAAAATCATTTCCCTCTCCTCTATATCCATCTTCTCTCTTCTCACTCTCTCCACCTATTCCACATCCCCTTAATCCTGCGCCATCCCCACGCCAATTGTTGCACTCTTAACAAAGAGAGTTGTTGTGAGGTAGCCTCACCCGCTGCACCCATTCTTGTGCACTATGACGATATTGGTGGTTTGATTGGTTTTTTTCTTCTTGTTTTGGTCGTTTGTGATTTCTTTTGGTTGTTGGGGTTGTTAGTGGTGGTGCGATAGTGGTAGTTGTGTTGGTGGTGGACATGGTGGTTGGCAAATTGTGGCACTGGTCGTGGTAAGGTTTTGGTGAGATTGTAGTGATACAATTTGTTCATAGGTGTCTTGTGCATAGGTGATAGGTCACACACCAATGTCCACATGTAACGGATAAGTTAAAATTGTTCACAAAACAATGTCCACGGGTTATAGATCAATTATAATTGATCACAAATAAGTTAGAATTTGTCGCAAATCAATGTCAACTGGTCACAGAGCACTGGTTTATGGTCACATGTCACACTTTATAGGTCATACATCATATTGTATAGGTCACATATCAGTGTTATCAGGTTACAAATCAATATTAACTGGCCACAATCACAGTTCATATGTTACAAGTCACATGTCATTTTGCATAAGTAACATATCAATGTCTACAGGTCACGAATCCAAGTGGATTGGTCACAGGCCATGGAATCAATATTACAGGTAACATATCAATTTTCAAATGTCACATTTAAGAGAACTTGTCACAAGTCATTGGGTCAATATCACAGATAACAACATTTTACTTGTAGTTTAAGTCACACTGCCAAAAAATCCGTTAATTGAAGTTCAATTCTCATCGATATTTTGCTAAATTAAAAATCCAAAGAAGCCATTACAATTTGAGATGCTATACTCATGGTTTCGAACCAACGCCTTTATCTAGATCCGTACTACCACCTTGGTGTATGGGAGGCGAGGTGTGTGCCAAATGACTATGGCTGAGGTGAGTCT
Organism: Fraxinus xanthoxyloides; assembly: GCA_903798325.1. Taxonomy (NCBI): domain Eukaryota; kingdom Viridiplantae; phylum Streptophyta; class Magnoliopsida; order Lamiales; family Oleaceae; genus Fraxinus; species Fraxinus xanthoxyloides. Next base: position 10,468 of record CAIGRL010309529.1, read on the forward strand.
GTAGAGAGATATTAGAAAGAGGTTGGAGTGGGTCGCGATATTACCTAATGTATATTTATTCGATATATAATATATTGTCTTATATATAATATTTATTAATTATCACCTAAGTTTGAATTTTTAAACATTTATCTTAAAATTGAATTAGGGTATAGTTAAGACCTGATTTATGTATTCTTCCCAAAGAATTATGAGCTCGTCGCGAATCGCTCAACCCGCTTGTCAGCCCTAGGTTAAAGCAACATACTTAAAATCTCTTGGGCTTCTCATGCGCAAGTTCAAACCCTGTTGTCAACTATTTGTTTTAACTTTTGGTTTGACATCTATTTGTTTCTAATTATTGTGTTTCTTTATTTATGTTTGATATAATTAAAAAAATCAACTATTGGTGTATAGATTTTTTTTAATCGTATATAAGAAAGATTCAGACTATTGTAATATTTGGCTCTTTTGTTTAAAAAATATAAATAATATGCCACAAAAATTGTATTTCTTATAGCCATGAAGACAATAAAATTTCGCATATTGTTGGAAAAAGTTCTCACCCATTAGTAAAATTAGTTTGATAGCATTCACCGGAACAACACCGTACTTTCGAGTGTGATTATAGCATGTTTGGTAACAATTAAATTCAATTAAAATTGAAAATATGACCGTTATTGGATCTCATTCGTCTAATAAAAGTCAACAATAACAGCTAATTTTTCAATTTTAATCCGATTTTAATATATACCCGACATGCTCTATATTTTGGAAGGATTATGTCATTTTGTAAGAATGCAGGGATAGAAGAGTATGTGACAATAGAAAATTAGATGAAAAAGTTGTTTATATTTAAAACAGTTCAATGATAAAATGTCACGTGATATTATGTCATACATTACAGTGTGATTACCTTTTCAATTGATCTGACCAATTAATTAAGGACATGAATTGATGCCTCCATCAAGCGCGAGTTTTTTGTGGGTTCGAATTGGGCATGAGAGGACAGCCCAACAACCTAGCATTATTACATGCCATGTGCCCTCAATCTTTGGGGTATTAAGCTTGGAGATTTGTCCTTGTTCTCTGCTTTAATAAAAGTAGAATCCAAGGTTTAGTGTATTAATGGTAATGAAAGTTAAAATTGAACGGATCCCCTACAATATTTTGATTTTTCTTTAATTATTCTAATTTTAGTGGTTGAAAGTATATTCAATCATCAGAATTATTTGATTTGAACTACAACTAGGCAAGCGTACATAAAATAATCATATAAATACATGATCCTACCCCGACACACATATATTAATAAATTATTATGCTCGTAAAATGAAAATAGGATCAAACTCCTGATCAGGATAACCGTTCGCTTTTAAGCTCGAGAGAGGTAGAGTTTTGTAAATTAACACCAAGTCGGATTGTTCTATGGTTGAACGTAAATCTCCCCCAAAGAAAAGGTCATAAGTTCAAATATTGAGAAATGCGAAAGAAAACTATAAACATGCACAAGTTGGACTTAACATGCACAAATGACGTTTTTTATAAAGCATTTCAGAATTTTGTTTTTTTTTTTTTAAAAAAGTGGTAAATTGTAATATGCAATTGTGGTCGTTAAATTGGAAATTGACTCGCGATGACAATAGAATATGACAATTATTTCTGTCTCCCATTCCATCAAGTATTTTTATCACATTGTCTCACCCCATACCTAATTAAAGTGGGACGGGGCGGGGCCTTTTTTTAGTGTGTTTTATTTTTTTTCGTATCTTTTATTGGTGATTATCGTTACTTTTTTTTTTTCCCAATTTGTTAAGAATATTTCATGTTCCCTTTAGAAATGATGATAATTTTGTTCTTGTTTGATAAAAAAATTTAAATTTGAAATGGACTTTAAAATGGGACGAATAGCGGGACGGAGATCGTGTTCCCCGTACCAGGTCCATCCTTGCTTCGGGACGAAGATCCCCACCTTCATTTATTTTATTAGGCGGTAATCATCGCCTTTCCCTAAAATAGAAATTTTAAAATAGGGTAAAATGGACATTGTACGTAACATAGTGGCCATTTTGGCAACTTATTTGAAAGTGACATTTTTCATACGCTCCCATGTGACCGTTTAGATTTTCAATCAAAAGCGAGGGGCAAAATTATTTTCCAAAAACGGTCACAAGTACAGAGGCTCACAGTAAAATCGCGCACCTTCTACAGAGAAACACTCCCCCTCTATAACTTGAGAATTAAAAAAATCGAGAGGTTAAAAATTCAAAACTCAACTTGGTCCCCCCGCTGTACCTTCTCTCTTCGCCCCCTTCTCACTCCTCTCCGCCTACGTATTAACGGTTCTCCCTCGCATAAGGAGGCGCCGATTGTACATACACCGGGAAATTTTGATGCTTTGAGAAATCATTTCCTATTTCTTACATTACCATCGTTGTTGCATAGGTGATGCAACGACGCTTCATTTTTTTTTCTTTACTCGCTGAAAATATGAAAACATTTGAAGTTTTAATATTAAGAATTCCAATACGTGCGTTTATTTGTGTTACATAGGAACTTAACAGGATAGTGTAATTAGATTGTTTTATTATAAGAAATACTAGCGGTTTTCTATGTTTTCTTATTGTGTTTATTTTACTGGTTGAGATGAATAATACTGCATTGTACCTGTATGGCAATCGTAAATCTACCCTGGAGTGTTTTTTCAATTTACATCCCGCTTTCCCCTTCTTCGAACAATTATAATGTATTTCTGGATGTATGGATTTTTTTTTGTTTTTTCTTTCTTATTTCTAGTCAGATAATCCTTTTCTGGATCAATGCAGTTGGGGAAATTTTCTGTTTTTTTGGGGCAGGGGAGCTTAAGGTTAGAGGATAATTGTTGGAATGTATTTAGGCAACGAGTGACCACAATCAAGCAATAAAATATCATTCACAGACTGAGTGGTATACGTAGTAAACTTTTGATTATCATTTCTCATTTTTCTCAGTTATGAATCCTAATTTAATAGGCATTCTCCGGGAGAATAAAAACAAAAAAAGGGTGTGATTTTGTAAGTACATAAACCGACCTAATGATTGATTTATTTTTCTGTTACAGGGAGTCAAGATGATTGGGTGTTTTATAACCAGAGGACTTGTGTATGTGCTACCTTCAGTTTGTGCAGATAAAAAAACTATGGTTCTTTTCATTCCATCGGAAGATTCTTATATTCTGCATTTGGCGTTGTAGGTTGGTTTTGGGTTATGCTTATCCTGCTTACGAATGCTTTAAAACCGTGGAAATAAAGCCTGACATCGAGCAACTTCGGTTTTGGTGCCAGTATTGGTAATTTCATATTTGCATTTGTGCATTCAACAGCTTTAGTTGCAAATTTAAGTAGTAAACAGTAAGATCTTGAATTTTCAGGATCTTGGTTGCTGGGCTGACAGTTTGTGAGAGGATTGGTGACATGTTTATTGGATGGTAAATATTTGAAGTAGAAGATGTAAAAATACTTCAAGTTTTATTAATCAATTTGTGCATAAACTTTTGTGTTTATTTGCCTGTGAAGGGTTCCAATGTACAGTGAAGCTAAGTTGGCCTTCTTTATATACTTGTGGTACCCTAAAACAAAGGTCTATGATCTTCTTTATGTTTCAGTATCGAGTTTTATATAGTTTCGTCCTTATCTATTATAACTGTACTGTCTCTTTTACTTCCATGTATTTCAGGGAACAAGATATGTTTATGACTCCTTCTTTAGACCATATATTGCTAAGCACGAGACAGAAATAGATCGCAATTTGTTTGAACTGCGGACAAGAGCTGGAGATATCGCATTTTTGTACTGGCAAAAGGCTGCAAGTTATGGTCAGAGTAGAATATTTGAGATTTTACAATATGTTGCTTCACAATCCACCCCTCATCATCCTTCTCCGGTATGTACTGGAAATATTTTGGTTTTGAAGCATACTATCATCTTTATGTTCGTTGTTTCTGGACTCTAGCATACTACCACCTCAATCCTGTACAGTATTACCAAACGCACCCAAAATGTATTGTGGCTTTGCACAATAATTGGTTCTTTAGCTCTGAGATTTCTCTTAGTGTCGAACTCTTTGTGGGGTACCATGGTATGTTTGACTCTTGAAAAATGTTTAGGATCATGAATTGCGGTACCCATTTGTGTTTTAGGCTCAGGTAGTCATACATTCTAGTTTCTAGTGTGAATGCCTTTAAAACAGAATGTGCCTAACTTTTCATAGAAAAGGCGTTTTTCATTTCTCTGGTCCAGTTCTCTCTTATCAGTTAGAGAAGGGTTGACAAAGCTAAGTGGTCTTGATGAAAATTGTTTTCTTTTAACCCTTTGCCACACTCATTGAGTTGAAGTTGTAATTTTGATATCCATTTTTTTCTCATTCTCATTTTTTTTTCTTTCTTCATTTCAACCACATATTTTATTAATAAAATAATATTACACATAAATCCTAAAATCTCCTTACTTTTTAACCATACAATCTTCCATAAATCACTATTCCAAATCAAATTCTTCTCCAAAATGGGTATCAAACACAACCGTAATATAGGATGTGCAATGTGAATAATTTCAACTTATAACATATTACGCTCGTCCCATGTCATCTTTGCATTTTGCCAGTGATAGTGTATCGTTGCTTGTGGTGCTTGGTCACGATGATATGTCACCATAAAAATGGTACCAAGTGAAGCAACTGTGGATGTTTTTCACTGCAGTAATACTTACAGTCGTAAGCTTGGATAATCCATGACCTTTATTTGAGGCTGTTAGCTCTCAAGTTTTTTTTCTTTTTCATTTTTTTCCCAAAATCATTTTCCTATTACTAAATCTTTCAGACTTCACTCACACCCCAGTTGATAGTTATTGGAAGTTTGCTTTTATAATCGAAATATTGCTGTTTTCAACCTTGCAGACACAAGAGCAAGGTGCTAAGTTAGACCACCCGCCAACACCAAATCGCAGATCAGCTGCTACAACACAGCTGCAGAATAAAGAACCCCCATCTGCTACTTCTAGTACGTCTTCAAGTCAGCTTGAAGAAGACGTGGCCGAAGAGGCAGGGCCATCAGCAGCTTCCAAAGGAGCTCCCCTGACTACATCCTTGAACGGACCAAAAACATCTATGCAAGCTTCCAGAGAAGCTACCCTGACTACATCCTTGGACGGACCAAAAAAATCTATGCAAACCCTTGTCAAGACAAGCAAAAGTCTGAATTCTAGTGAGGAGAAAGTGATGTTAATTAATTCAGTGCCTCCTTCAGCAAGTGAAAACGTTCAACCAACTCCACAAGAGATCATCATAGAAGAATCCAGACGAGCCACGGGAGCAAGATTAAGAAAAACACGCACTCGTTAATTGGGTTCAAGTCATTCCACAAACATATTTAGGCAGGGTTGTTGATGCTAATGTGTTTTCAGTTTATGATAGATCAAATGCTAACATCTGGAAAACCATATATTTTAAATAATTCCCAATTCTTTTATAATTGTACTTTTGCTCTGTCTTTCTACTTATACAAGGTTTTTGGTAAATATAGCCGTTAGAACAATTATTTACTTCAAAAATAATTGGCTAAGGTATAAGAGTGAATGAGTCAGTTTTAAAAATAAGGGCCTTGCTACATGTACATAATTTTGTGTACATCAAGGTATCCACCCCTTCACATGGGGTGGAGCCCACTTGAAGATAATATTTTTTTATTCAAGTGGGTCCTACCCTCATGTGAATACCTTGATGTACAAAAAATTATGTACAAGTAGATAAATCCTAAAAATAATTTGTTGTTTTGTTGATTAAATTAAAAATAAGTTTCTTATATTGAAAATAATGCAGGAGTTAGTAGGTTGTGGAGGTGGACTGCGTTTTTGTCAGTTACTTTTTATTTTTTTAAAGATGAAGACAAATTCGTCATTATATATATCGGGAAAAATTGACGAAAGGACATGATTTGCAATTAAATCAAAGATTGAAACTGAAGAAGAGTGCAAATTTTCCATTACATTTGTAATGAAACATGAAACTGTACTTGCAAAATATAAAGAATAAAGTCATTAGTATTAAAATTAACGTCCCCAGCCCCACCCACACAAAAAAAGGTTTACACAGTTAAAAGAAGTTCAAATGGTATCTGTTAAATTTTTTTGACAAATTATACACTATTGTTACAGAGGGATGCTTGGGATTCCCTCTGGTCAAGTCTCAGCGAGCCAAAATAGGAAAAAGTTACTTTGTTTGGGTCTGATCGCTTCCGCTTATCCGAGTGCCACTCAATATATAGCCCCCGGTTGCACTCATCTGCATGTGTGGATGAGTTCTTGATGGAAGAACCTGTGTTTTTCAGAAACATTAGTGACTTCTGAAGGAAACTTGGCATGACAAAGAAAACTCTTCCAACACAATTACGAGGGTATAAAGGAAGCGATTATCAATGGGCACAAGATGAACCAAATATGAAATAATTTAAATTATTAAGTTTGATGTGCTTCAATGAAATCTGGAAGGGGGATAAAGGAGTTTGTCATCATCACGATAAGGGAGAGAAAAGGAACGCAGCTAAAGTATATACAAGCATTAGTCTCTTCACTATAATCTCATTATAATAAATCCAAACAAGCACGATAAAAATTATAAATTGCTGAATTTATAACATCATAGAAATGAGTGGTTATGACTTTACAGAAATAAGTAGTTGACTAGTGTATGGTACTTGTGGATTTTACAAAATGCATGGTTAAAATTAATGTTTGACTTGACATTTTGATTATAATGTTTCATAAACATGCACATGGTGACAAGTTTGTATAAATAGGAGCCCCCATCCCCACCCCCAACACACACAAAAAACCTTCTTTCTCCAGGTTGTGTGATTCCATGATGCATACAGTGACATTAGCTTGTCAGTTAACCACACAAGTCAAATGACACACGCAAAGAGTGATGGGTCCCTGCATGCTGTTTAATAACTTCTTTATAATTGAATATATGGAACATTTAACTAACCTGATATTCACGTAGCCAAGGCTCAGAAATTTGCAAGCCAATGGCCATTTTCTCGGCCTGCAGATTGTGCATGCATGTGGCTAGAGGCTGCAAGAAAACAGAGTTAGATCAAATCCTGTTGTATGTATTTTATATGTCTTCATGCCCCGCACCTCTAACAAAAATCATACACACCCCCAGACAATACCAGCAAAATGAGAGAGTAACCAATTCCCCTCGTAAGAACATATTAAATGCCAAAGTGTATCAGCAGGTATTTCAGCACACATACAGCAATACAGGACAATGCATTAGAGAACCTATTAATTTTCAGCACTAGCAAATCTTTAACATAGTTCATTAGAATAGAGTTAATAATAAGTAATATTACCTTTTCTTTTCCTCACTGATGATCAAAAAGAACTTCCATAAATCAGGAAAAGTAGATGTTTAATTAAGATCATCAAAGAAATAAGGGAACCCAAAAAAAAAATCATGTTTCGATGTTTCCATCAAATACATAATTACGTAACACCAGGCTTTAGTATTAATAAAAAGAAATTAGAAAAGAGGCGCTTGCGGAGCACAACCTAATTCATGGTTGACAAAGAATAGATCACAAAGATAATAATTTTTTTTTTTGACACAAGACAAAGTCAGACAACTCTCAACCAAAGGGATCTCTTTTCAGCTCTATCCTCTTAACGAGCTCAAATGTTTATAGCACTAAATGATCATATAGTTCATACACTGGCATCCCATCCCATTTTCTTATCCAACAGTATCATCTGTTGTCTAGAACAAAGATGGAAGGGAGAAACAATCCTCATCAAGGAATTAGATTCAGATAAGCATGCATAGGTTTCAGACATGAAAAAATATTTCTAGTCATCCGATTAGAAGAATATTCTATGCTTACATTTTAAGAAAATTTGCTGACGGGGTGTAAATAAGAAGTAAAAGAGCACATATATATCAGTTGAAAAGACAATGCACATTACAAACCTACTAAAGTAATTACCTGAAGATACTGATGGTAAACAGCAAATGATGCAGAATAGGATAGAAGTGGAAGGACTTCTTTTATAATACTCCACGGATCCAGGCTTGGAGCAGCAATTATCAAACTGAAAACAAAACATAAAAACACACCAAAAAGGGGGAAAACATAGAAATCAGAACCTTAGGATCATAAAGTGAGTATCCAACTAAATGATTTGAGAACTGCAGTCGACCTGGAAAATCCATTCTCCTTCCATAACTTAATTGCCTCGACTGGTGCTTTTCGACCAGCCTTTGTACCTTTGTCAACTTTTGGAGAAGCAGCAACATCAGCCATGATTTCCATATTCCTATCTTCATTTTCTTCCATGATGACAGCATTTTGAGCTGAAGGAGATGAGATTTGTTCCTGTACATAAAAAATCATCATGGCAAACTTAATAGATAGAAGGTAATAAAATAGAATGCAAAACCACTGCCCACATTTGGTTGGCTTCTTATATTACTGGCATCTTCCAGCTCATCAGTTGATGGTGAAGTTTCATTTTCAGAGGAATGTAGTTCAGCTACAGAAGAGTGCACAATCCTAGACTCAGGAAAGATTAAATGTCATATTCAATTGAAACCTAAACAAAAATAGCATCACATGAATCAGAAATCAAACAAATAGAGTTGATTTTCCAGGCTACAAGAAAATGTACCTTTGGCATATGTCATAACTGAAATTGAACATCCGTACAATATTAATGGGATATGGTGTGACTCCACGATATGTGTTGCATACATAACCAGTACCTACTAGCACAGAACATGACAAGGACACAAGTTGTGTTTCAGAAAATTAACAGCATATATGAAAACTTTCAGCATATTTTTCAGTAAAGAACCCTTAGAATATATTGCTTGTCTCATTTGTCTTCGCAGCAGGTATTAAACTTTTAACAACTAATAATATATAACGTTAACTTGATTATCCAAATAAGTTCCTCTAAATATTCCAGTTGGTGGCAACAACTGCAGCACATGCTTACAACGGAACTCAAAAGTCATATAATCAACAATGTGATGCTACATAAGTAGTTCAGTACTTGTGATCCCTGTATGAAATTTCACATTTGACTTCGAGATGGCCACCGGTTTCGTCAGACAAATGTTAAAGTTCAACTGAGATTTTCAAAGATCAAAATTTTCTATGAACTAAAGAAATTAATTACCTCCCAAGCGTTCTGCCACAGCACCAGTAATGATACCATCAAGCATATCCACTAGAAGTACCTCTGAGCATGCACTAACATTAGCCAAAGAAAGCAGAAGAGATAACGTGTCCACCCGCAAAAACCTGTCAATTATGTAGTTTAAAAGTTAAGAACTTAATTGAGAAGACCAACCATGTCCTTTCACAAGGTATAATTACTGATTAGTGTAATGAGATAAATGCCTTTCAAGAAAAGTTGGATTGTTTGCATAAATAATTGCAAACATAATTTTTTCCTTTGAATGGCTAAATGTTTTATAATTCTCATGGTGATGCAAGTGTCATATTTGTGCTGCTTGAAATGCATGACTCAGTTATAATGTATTTGGATTAGGGGAAAGAGATAGAAGAAAAGACCCATAAGTCATAATAGAGGATTTTGTTAATAGAATGCCCACATAAATAAAAAGGCCTTGCATAAGCTGACATTACAAGTTTCAATGCCTTTTCAGTCAGAGTACTAGATTTTAGTATGTAAATTTAGTCATTACATGACAGATTTTAATTTGGTTACAAAGATTTCCAGCTGAGTCACCCCCCGGGGAAAAAGAAAAGAGTTACGCTACACAAATAGACTCAATGACAGGTTAAAAAACAGGGGGACAAGTGTCGACACATGATTTGACAGTTTGGGGAAAAAAAACCAATCAATTGTTGCTGCCCCACCCTATCACCCAATTTTGTCAATCACCCTGGCCAGCAGCATTATTCAAAAGAAAAAAGAAAGAAAAGCTGCCATGAATATATTACTGTAAACTGAGAGTCGGATTATCTCAAACACTCGTACGTTGAACAGTTGAAGTTAACAAGTGATATAATACTTACCCAATTCTCTCGGCATGCTTTTTGAAGTATGCCTCACATATGCTGAAAGGAAAAGCATGCAATATATTACCATTGGGACAATCATGAAGAAAAACCATAAGGGTCCGTTTGATTGTAAGGGTGGAAAATGGGTGGAAAGAAAATATTTTCTAGAGAAAAGATTTTCCTAGAAATTGTTTTCCTGAAAATTGTAGTTAAGTGTGTTTGATTGGTATAATTTTCCACCCGAAAAATTTTTAAAAGTTTGGATTTTTCGTTCACGTTTGACTTTATTTTACATAAAAATTGTTCATTAAAATGAAAT
>CAIGRL010309567.1:0-23198 GCA_903798325.1 Fraxinus xanthoxyloides
AGAATATTAAAAAAAAAAAAAAAAAAAACCGAGGTACCATCAACCCCTTCCTTTGCCAAAGAGTCTGCTACTTTATTTGCTTCTCGATAAAATTATTGATTTATAGCATAAAATCAAGTGTCTGTTTGGTTTGTCGGGTCGATAGTTTTATAGCATTTTCTCACACACTTGTACTTACTGGGCCCATCATACGGCACGTAGCTCATACAAATGTACCGGTGCAGGACTATTTTCGATTATTTTCAAATGAGAAATGCGAATGCATCTGTCAACCTTTGGAGCATTTACAAGCAAAGGCGGACCCACTGGACCCTAAATTTTCGACATTAAAAAAAAAAAAGAAAATACCTACATAATTTGAGCTCTTAGTTTCGAATCCAAAATCAACAAAGTCAATCTAATTCCTATTGAACCATAATCTTGGGTCCACCTTTGATTCCAAGTCATGTAGAGATCTTAGTAAATTAAGTCATGTAGGCATGTAGTATTTCCAACTTATAAGTTCCACAACATGTTTGATTGTGTTTAAAAGTTGTTTTTCTAAAAAGTATGTCTCTTGGTAAATTAACTTTATAAGTCATATTTTGTAAAATAAGTAATTTAAAAGTGATTTTACTTATTTTTAAGCACAACCGAACATGAACTAAGAAAAAAATTAAACATATGGTGAATTGTGATGTCCAATCTTGAGAGTACTACATATTAAACATGTCCTAAGAGTTTTAGCTCAACTTCTAATGGCCTACTCCTCTTCATGTTGATGCAGATGGTCATTGATTTCCGGTAGACTTCTCAGAAGAACGGCCAACGATGTGAAAAACCATTGGAACAGTCGTCTTCAGAAGAAGGTATTGGCTCGAGAAGGGAAGAGCAAAACCCAGAAAACCACCAAAGCCACAATCTTGAAACCTCGACCTAGGACCTTCAAAAGGATTGCACCCCTTATGTCGAGAGAAAACATAACAATCGAACCAAATATTCTGATAACTGATCAAAATTCAGAAAATCTATCTCCATCATCATCATCAAAACCAGTAGAAGATGAATGCACCCAATGGTGGAGTAACTTGCTCGATTATGTCAAAATTGATGGAGAAACTAAGCCAAGATCCAATGCAATATTGCAGGAAGAAGACCATTTCTGGAATGACTTTTCTCTTGACAAGGACATTTGGCAACTTCTTAGTTCTGAAAATAATATAGTAATGCAGTAGAATCAATTTATGAACTTTCCCATTTTGATGTGTCTATTACTTTCAAGAAATAGAAAGATGAATTATTTGAAAGACGTAGACACGTGCATTTAGTTTGCATATTTTGGACTATGCCAGAATTCTTCTGGGTAATAAGGCTTCTTGTTTCCAAATTTTCTTATCAGCATAAATGGCCCTAAACGTATGACTCTTCTATGGAATTAGATCGATAGTTTTAATTTTAACTGTTACATTCCTAGACAAATGTTTGTGTCAAATTGGTCATTTCCTTCATTTTCAGTCAGATTAACTGTTAAAAAGTCAAGTTTTCCGATAGAAAGACTATTATACCTTTAGATTTAAATAAATGAAAAAGGGGAATAAGAACGGAAATAAATGTCAATGAACAAATAAAGATTATTCATCTACGTCCAAACCTTGAAAGGTATCATCTTTAGCTTAAGGATTACTTCTCCAAACCTTGGCAAAGTTGTTAAGAAAACAACTAACATGTCTGATCAATCTGATGCTCAAAACAAATCTTGGGAGCAAGAAGTTAATAGTATTAGATGTTACGCCTCTCTACACGAGGGTATCCACGTGGCCAGAACCCTCCAACGAGACAAACGATTTGGCGGTCCCATGCCCTGTACATTAACATGAGGCGAAGCTCGACTGACTCTCGAGTGTGGATGACTCATCCCCCCCACCCCTCGCAAAATAAAGCAAAATCGACCCCATTACCCGCGGACCCCATGGGAAGAGCCAGTCCTGGGCGAGGCGGTGAAGAGTATTAGCATTTAAGACTATGATTGATTGACGTCTATGACAAGAAAAGTCAATCCTTTAGATGAGGCCACATGCAATGTCATCCAATGGCCTTCATTAGTCTTGCCCAATTTTAAAAACTCACACTTAGTATCATTCAATGGTAATGCAAATTTAGACTCTTAAAGCTATAATCTTGCTACCCCATCTTTTACTCATTTTTGCCCAAAGCCGACCACATTTTTATATCAGAGATTCACATTTAAAGTTCTCCCACACTCGTATTACTATTTCTCCAATTGACTTGATCGTCGGAGTGCGCGACACCAACTACACCCACTCCGAAGAAGGTCACATGTGCCTAATGAATTGTCCTAGTATACAGGAACAAAACATGCGTGGACGTGAGAAACCTTGAGGTCTATTGGCCACATCAATATTGTAATTTTTGGTGAGGAAAACGACAAGGGATCTATCCTCATATGCACGAAAGGAGCCCAGCTCAATAGAAAGGGAAGTGAAAATGGATAGTTCCACAAACTATGCCACTAACCGACCCAATGATAATGTACCATAGGAGGACAACTTCTCCCAAAAATATACTCAAGAGCGTGGACCCCAAAGGTCCGCTAGTGTCTTTGACAGGATCGGACCATCAAAGCCTAAAAATAGATCTCATCAGCTACCCCCATTTAAAGAGGACTGTAATGTGATCAAGGATATGAATCACAGGGAGTTCCCCCTCCTAGAAATAAGCGAGAGAAGAGAGATGCTGTGAACTCAAGAAATCAAGCGGAAACTTCATAACCCCCTCGTTACCAAGCTGAGGGTAATGATTTAGACTGTCCATGCAAATCTTTTGAGTTGGACGATAATGACGAAAGTCTCCGATTTCCAATGAGTTAAAAAGTGCCCCAGTCCCAAATCATTTTGTACCACCAAAAATACCTAAATACGAAAAGAAAAGGGCGACCCGGCCGAAACACCTCAACAATTACAAAACTCATATGTATCTTAAAGGAGCCTCACCAATGCTAAAGTGTCCTGCTTGATGCCTTGTTGTAAATTATGAGGAGCGAAATTGTTAAGAAAGAGCCGATTGACCACCGCAATCGAACTTCGTAAACCAGCAATGGACCCAAGCAGGACATATCACCACCTCAGAGACAACAACGGGGTCCAGTATCACACTTTGTAAACCAACAACGGACCCAAGCAGGATATACCTTCGTTCCCACCTCAGGCTAAGCACTAGCCATTGCCACACTAAACGTAGTGTCCTCATTGGCATACAAAGAGATGAGGCCCAAGGACAATCGAACCAATTCAAAGGAAGAGATAGAAAAAGGAGCAAAGAGCCTAAAAATAGTTAATACTGCATGTACCATCGAACTAACACCCACAACACTGAGAATTGATTATCCAGACGATACTATGAGGAGCCATCAGGCTTCCATATCCATAGGAGAAACACGCACTAGTATAACAAAACACGCCTCAACCTAGGCATGATTGAGAACCTAGACGTGATGAAGCGAGACGACATCGCGAGATGAAAGTTAGAGAGATTCATGTTGATAACGTATTATAAATTAGAGATAAAATATAGGATAATATAAGATCAATAGACTTTTGTATATTTTATTGAAAATCTTTTATTGGTAAGAATTAGTACTCGAGGGGTACAATAGTTTTAATAATTAGAGTTGTAGGGAAAAAATAGACATTCAAAACTATAATTTAATTTACAAAAATACATGTTCTAGAATCTAGCCGTTAACGTAAATTGTATTAGCGTTTCTCTAACAATAAATTGTGGGCTTAATCTAAAAGGATCAAGCATCTCATTTTTTCACTTTTCCATTTCAACTTTGCTACTCGAGAGTTTCTATCTTTTGTCTTCTGCTAATTTTTACCTTTCATTTTGAATGTATTTTAGGAGGTTTTTTTTTTTTAAATATCTTTCCATTTTCCAAATTTTTATTTCAAATATTTATATTTTGTTCATAATGTATTAATATTTTTCTAAGTTATTTTTCTAAATGTAAAGGGTTGTCTCTGTTAGTTTGAGTCAGTTAAGGGGTGTATCTGACATTCACTTAATTTTTAATGTAAAATTTAAGCACTTGGCTACTTACAATTTGGCAATTTTTTTCTGAGTAAAACTTGCTCCTTACCAACTGTTAAGGTAGGATTACTCGAATGCCAAAACCTTTGTTTCTACCTGCTCATGTTAGAAATAGGATTGATGAGCGATTCAAAAGGAACTGAAGTTACAAATATATCTTGTTCAAACCGAGTAACAAGGATGACCATATCCCTTCGATAAAACATTCTCATTATAAGCCAATCTAAACACTGTTCCATTCCCAATATCCCAACAAAATTTGCAAAGCAAACACTCACCAATAACACTAAAAACGTCAACAATGGCTGATGATCCACAGGATATAGCCGACCGTGAAAAAATATTTAAGCGTTTTGATGCCAATGGGGATGGAAAAATCTCGGCCTCGGAATTGGGTGAGGCATTGAAAACGCTCGGCTCTGTTACACCAGAAGAAATCCAACGTATGATGGCTGAAATTGATACTGATGGCGATGGATTCATTTCTAACGAAGAGTTTACAAATTTCGCTCGAGCCAACAGAGGATTAGTGAAGGATGTGGCCAAGATTTTCTAGTTTGTGCATCTAAAAAAATTGCACCTGGATTTATATGCAACTTCTTTTTTCAAGTAGACTGTCCGTATGGGTTCTTCTCAAATTTCTTATAAAAAGTGCTATGTAATTAAACCGTAATCAGCATTTTGCTTCATTATATTAATATACAGTTATTGAGTGAATATTTTGTTTGGAAAGTTTCTTAGGCCAAAAAACCTTTTATTTGTATCATATATGAATAATGCTATCAATCACCAGTGATGCTAAAACACCACTTTAGGTGGTCACAATTGATAGATTAAATTAAATGAATCATGTAATATTGCATTTAATTAAATCTATCATTTAGCCCCTATTTGAGCTCCATTATATTTTTCATTCTCATTCTTCTACTCATTTTCAATCACACATTCTTCAATAAAATAATATTTCACATCAATAATTTTTTCTTCTTTTTAACCACATATTCCCATCACAGCAACCAAAAAAATACGTTCTCTCCACAAAAGTGGTCTACAAAACAATATATTAATTACCACCTGTCGTTTGATATTAGTGGTGCTGAATAACATTACCACATTCAAATTATTTGTGGAGGTCCACAAGCCACGTGGGCGTGTATGGGCCCCCAACAGCCAGCCTGGCATGTGTCAACTAACCTTGACACAACCGGATTACTCAGTACAACCAGATTTACACATCTAATACCAGTGGTCTACCAAACACAAAGATTGATTAATCCCCTCTATCTAAAGTCATCTACATGCATGTGCTCTACAGATCATAAAAGAAGTAACCAACACATTGAGCTGCATAAGAAAAATAGATAGAATGAAATCAGAAACCACAAAAATGTAATACCTATTTTTGGGGGGAGAAAGCCTAATGCAAGGCAACATCCAAGTATTTCAGAAGCAATAGAAATTCAACAAGCTCGAGAAATAGATTATGCAAGAAAAATAACAGAATGAAGCCCGGTAACATGTAAACCTCTAATTTGAAATGAATAGTTTGAATGTTAAAACATTTATACATCAGCAAGTTGGGTCGAGAAAAGAATCTGAACAAGGACTAGCAGATCTATATAAGCACAATAACTCATCAGGCTGTTGTTTCGATATACAAAATGGAACTTTTTGGATCTAAGCCTATAAATTCTTTCATCAAGCAGTCCCTTAATCAAACATAAAAAGAAAATAATAAAGGAAAATCAGTTACAAAGGATCGGTGTATCACCAGGAGTAGAGTTGATCTTCGTCATCAAACTTGACGCCTAGCATGGCCGAGGCTACATGAGTTTTCATTTCACTTCTAATCTGCTGAAATTGAGGGTAACAATCAATTAAACTGCTGTTACCTGGCAAGATAACCTTCTTGTTGATTAAGCAATTGTGTTCTATTCCCCTGAGTATGGCTATGATCTCGCCCATTTCCGGCCTACGTGATTCTTTAATTTTTAAGCAAGCAGCAGCGGCTTGAACCATCTGAGCTATCTGATTTGCATTCTTTGTAGTGAATCTTAGGCATGGATCAAGCAAATTTTCAACGGCTCCTTGCTGCAATAGCGGCTTCGCCTGAAAAGGTAAAGCGGGGTTCATTTATCTTTAAAAAACATATCACATAAGAATGAATCTCTCTGGCAATCAAAACGTATTACAAGATGGGATAAGAGGTTGAGGTCCATTAATTACAGTGTTTCAATTAGTTTCAGGCTATAAATTTTAACATGGTATTGGAGCTAAGACTTCTTTAGTAGTCAATGTCCATTTTCCTGTTTAGTCATCTCCTAGAAAAATAGGAAAAAGAAAGAGGTTCATGAATTCATGACCAAAGATGGAGCTCCCACAATGTCAAAACAAAAAACTTCTATTTCTGCTGCTCCTTTGATGACTCTGCTCGCAGAACTTCCTATGTCCGAAGAATCTAAAAAACTGAAATCTAACACAATATGAGAAGTACAGTCATGTGCCTTTGATCCAAATCCTTCTTCAAGAACTTCTCCTTCGCCTTCCTTGTCTCAACCTCTCTTCAATTTATAGTTTCGAATATGGTATCATAGAAAAACAAGTTTTGAATGGTATTTCATTCTATAGTTACTGAAAGATTACATAGCATGCTGATCAATTAAATTCGGTTCAAAAAACCTTACTTGCAAACAGTGAAAAGCATAATTTCAAGATCGTGGAGGTTGAGTTCAATTGCAAAGTTCCGCTCTTCATTTTGAATTTTGTAGCACCCCAAAGTCCTAGAACTCAATCACAACGTAAGGAGTTCTTTGTCCACAAAAGTGCATGGTTTTGTGAGATATCTACCAAATGGTGATTTTTGGTCCTATTATGCTTTGGTGTATTTTCATAATGCGGGACATTTAGAAGAGAAAATCATAAATAAAATCTATGAAAACATGCATAACTTTTAATTTGGATATCGGATTTTCGTCCATGAGTACAATCCGGAAGCGTTTTTCAATTCTACACAATTTTCCGGAGTTCATAAATTAGACATTTTTTTCTTTATTAATAAGATATTTTAGTTTTCCTGTTAATTGGTTGATTCTAACATTTATTTAGTGGATTCCAAATAATTATCACGTATGTTCGAGCGAAATTCGAGCAAACACCAGTTTCTGTGTTACAGGCAAGATACTTTTATTATTATTCACGTTTTCGTCCTGCATTAGGTCGTATCATAGCAGTCTTTTCACGTCCCTATATCTTTTCACTAGGGCAGATTTGGACCTCAAAATCGGCAACTTGATCTTACTAAGATCAAAAATATCCGTCAATTGTTGTTATAGGTTGTTGGAAACAATGGGCGGAATCATCAACATGGCAATAAGGAAATCAACCATGAATGGGTCGCTAAGCCTATAGTTTGAAGAGAAAATAACAGGAGACTTGCAGTAGAAGAAAGTGAATCGGATGTCAGAGATAAGGAAGAATATATCGATGAAGATTGTGGAGATTTTGTATGTATTGTGGAGAAAATCTTATTCACCCAAGCACAAAGATTTAACTCAGAATGAAAAGATCTTTCATGCCAATGATGTTGTTTGTAATCTGATCTTAAATAGTTGCAGTTGTGATAAACTGATCACGAAGAAGCTAGTGCATCATCTAAAACTGTCAAACGAACTACATCCATATCTTTTTCATATTGGATGAATTAAGAAGGGTTCGTCCATTTAGATGACCCAAATTTGTAAGGTACCATTGTTAAATGGGACAAATCAGAAGTTATTTGTGATTTTGGTTCAGCTGGATGGGTATCTTATTCTACTGGACAGATCGTAGCAGATTGATGTAGATTCCATACATAAGGGTATAGAGAATACTTACAAGTTTAAGTGGAAGGATAAAAGGATTACGGTTGTACCAATAGGGAGGGCACATAGAGCTTCTAAAGTGGAAGGGAAAGATTTTCTAACCCCAATACAAATTCAAAGAGTGAGTTTTCCTCCGATGAGCCTTTGTATCTAAATAACAACTCAGGGTCGACTTGTTTTGAAGTGGAAGAGAATAATGAGAGACAATTACAAGAGAAAATCATAAATAATTAGAATAGAGAAAAAATGAAGAGGATCTACAAAAACATGCAAGACTTTTAGCTCGAATGTTGGATTTTCGTCCATGAGTACAATCTAGAAACATTTTTCAATATTACATAATTTTTCTGAATGACGTCAAACTTTCTTGGTCAAATTCCATCATTTAGAGTTCCATTTTAACATTTTTATGTTTTTAGATAGTTTAAAAATATTTTCGTCTTTTGCAGTTTTTTAGTTTTAATTGGATTTTTTTAGTTAAGCTCATTTGGATTAGGATTTGTTTTGAATCCTTGAATATGTGTTTAGGAATTTGTAAATTAGACTTTTTTTTTTCTTCATTAATAAAATATTTTAGTTTTTCCCTTAATTGGTTGATTTCAATATTTATTTAATGGATTCCAAATAATTATCACGTCAGTTCAAGTGAAACTCGAGCAAACACAACTTCGTGTGTTACGAACAAGACACTTCTATTATTATTTACGTCTTCGTCCTGCAACATTTCCTGCACGAAAATCACTCATTTTCAGGCATTATTATGCTTCTTTTATGCAATAATAGCCTAGAGAATTGAAGGGAATTGAAGGTTTGAATTCAATGTTCAATCCCCATTCCAAAGTATAAGAGATGGGTCAACTCGCATCCATTTTTCAACGTCTCATCGTTTTCGATCCAACCTTAGAAGAATTATATTATGTCCATCTTATCTGCAAATTAAGTCAACCATATATATGGTTGGAAAACTCATGAAAAATACTTTATAACTGTATCAATATGAAGCTCGAAATTCAGAATACAAAATGAGATTATCTTTTAAGGTTTCAGTTTTGTGCAATAGGAATGAAATCACAAAATGCAGGTTAAAATGATTTTGAATTTATACATTGTAATTTGAGAAATGCCATCAAAGGTTATTCAAGCTTCAGCCCTTGTTTGATCTCCATTTTTTCCAAAATATATTTTTCTCTCTTTTCTTTTCAACCACACATTCTCCAATAAAATAATATTACACGTAAACCCAAAATTTTCTCCATCAATTTACCATTCCAAAATGCATTTTACACAAGGGTGGGGGTGGGCTCAAATAAGCCCCATATAAATGCCATACATAAATGCACTTTTCTTCAAACTAAAACATTTTCAGTGTGTGACAAAATTTGTCATAGCTCTGATGCCAACACTAAAAATTAAAACATATAGAAACCTTACTTGATTTCAAAGATATTCCAAGAAAACTAAGATTGCATCACTTGCCTTCTTTTCAACAAGATTGGAGCACCCTTTTTGGTCTAAACTTAATCACAATTGAAAGAGCTTGTTTCTCATAATGCGAGGGCCAACTTTTGGATGAATTTATTGATTAAGGAGGTGTTTGAGCCACGTTAGTTTTGAAGAATGTATTTTGGAATAGTAGATTGATGGAGAATGTGTGATTTAAAAAAAAATGAATTTTTTTTATTTGCGTATAATATTATTTTAATGAAGAATGTGTGGTTGGAGAAAAATATATTTTGGGGAAATTGAGAATCAAACACGCCCTAAAAAGTCTACTCAACCCTTTTCTTAACTAGTCTCTATTTCATACACCAGTTTTCTGTTCTTTTTCATATGTTCATGTAACTCCCATTGGCAAGAAGTATAAGGACGATCGTTTTCTTTGATATTCAAACATTAACTCCACCCTCCAAAGTCCAACCCATTTCTGTATTTTATGGGGCCAGTCAACCCACATGGGCAAACAGCTGATTTCCAACAGTTTCTAAAAAGTAATGATGTCAATGAAAATTAACAAATATTACAAACAGCAGCAATGGATGCAATATGCATTCACTTCATCCAAGATATAGTTTCCAAAAGAATAATGAGTAAAAGCATTTCTGAACAACGTCATATCAACCCTGTTTGATACAAAATTATTAGTTGATTTAATTACAAGGTCCTAGGACTAACGCATTTGATAAATTCAGCAGAAAGAAATAACATATTTGCATGCATCTGCCACTTCTAGTAACAGACAGATAATCTAATCAACAGCCTAGTTATTGAGGTCCCACCAATATCAAGGGAGCGCAAAAAAATTAGCCTAAAAACTAACTTAGTCATTTTCCCGAGGTTCAAAATCTTTGACAACCATAAATTTAATGGCACTGCTGCTGCATTTGGAATGGTCTAATGCCCCTAGTAATACTATTGTAATTCGATTGTGAGCATAAAAATGTGTATATCAGTTAATGTATCTTTTTTCTTAAAAAAGAAGAGATTAACAAAAATATAGTTTCACCACTACTAACAATAAGATGTGTCATAGATATGGATAGGTATAATCACATTATTAGATAGTTCACAAGTTGTTCAGAGGTTTAACCCATCTTATTAGAAATTGGTCAAAAAGGTATTCTATCAAGTATATGCATTTTAACTTAGTTGTGCATAATGGGATACAAAAATATGGATGACAACTTAGCTATCTAAGATATAAGACGAAACGGAGGCAAATTATGTATAAGTTAGATCAATAACCTACCCATGAGACCAAGTTTTCTTCGATCGGTCCTCTTTTTGCCTCAATTGGCTTCCGGCCAGTTATTAGTTCCAAGAGGACAACCCCAAAGGCATAAACATCAGTTTTATCAGATACCTTCCCGTGCTGAAAATATTCAGGAGCCAAGTAACTGTCCATGAAATTGAGGAAATAGGGGCATAAGTGACCATTCAGGAAGAAACATCAGAAAATAATATATTCTTCTACCATGAAAGTCGAAAGATTCTAAATTAAGATCATACCCAAATGTGCCTTTGACAGTTTTGCAGAGGAACGGCACAGAAGGTGCGGGAGTCCATGTAGCCAATCCAAAGTCATGCAACTGCATACATCACAAATGTATATTATTACAGAAAAATTGAGGATGAGACTAAAGTTATCGGAAGGCATTTTTATGAATTACACCATAATCCCTACTTTCGAGGCAACAAGAAACAAAAAAGTGTAACTTCAAAAATGTCCTTTATATACTAGGAATATTAGGGAGACCTAACGTGTACATGGACTAACCCAATAAACTAACAGTTACAGCTAGTATGGTTAATAAATATGTTTCAAATACAAAAGGTAATTCAAGAAAATGTAATTCTACACCTTAGGTGCCTTCTTGGAAGAAAGAAGGATAGTTGAGGGCTTGATGTCCCTATGAACAACACATCTTTCAGTTCCACTATGCAAGTATCTAATTGCCTCCGCAACTCCTACAGCAATCTTATACCTGGCCGACCACGTAAGTACTCGACCAGCTTTCCCTCCCCTCTCTTTCTCTGCACATCAACAATGCATCTGACTCGCTCACAAACTTTGATATAAATGAAGAGCTATACCTTTATTTAATAAGAATTAAGAATAAACAAATAGTACCATGTAAAAATCGTTCTAAGCTTCCACCGGAAACATACTTGTAGACAAGAAACAAGCCTTCCTCAGGATCAATACAGTATCCCACGAGAGGAACAATATACTGGCTATGCAGAGAACTAGAAATCATCAATTCCTTACAAAATGCCTTTGGTGACTCATTATCTTCCTTGTCCAACCGTTTAATTGCCACTGCAGTCCTCAGAAACCCTACTCTTCCTCTAAACACACAGTTCAATGCTCTTCCCAATACTCTACCTGTGATTTCAACAAATTCATTACAAATCACAAACAACACACAAAGAAAAAAGCTTCATTTTGTGGGAAAAAATAAATAAATAATTTTTTAAAAAAAAGTCCATAAAAACAGAGTTACCAATCAATACCTTTAGAGAAATTTCTAGTGGCAGAAAGAATTTCAGCATAGCTGAACTTAATCAAGGAATGTGCCACAGGAGAAATACTTCTCTCAAGTGATTCAATTCTCCTCCTATTCAACTCTTTAGAATTTGAATCAGACAAGGATCCGTTATCCAAATTTACCATCAAAACAACTGCAGAGGAAAAACAACTATTCACATTTACTGATTCAAGCTCAATCTGAGAGCAGAAATTGAACCTCAAAGAGGGCACCGAGTGTGGCTCCTCCACCCCAGAGCCAACAGACTCCGCCAACAACCAAGCCTTGTTGTGCTCCAAATTGTTGCCGGGCCCATCACAATTGTCATCAGTTCCCTGATTCTTGCCGGAGCTCCGGCGCCGGCGAGGTGTGAAACAATTTAGACCAAAATCCCGTATCATTTTGTGCAGAAAATACTTTGAGTTTTACCTCATAATAATCATTTTCACAGTTTACGTAGTGTTCACAAACAGCATTAGAACATAAAGTTCGTTTCTTGGAGGGGAATAATTTTTTGAAGAGGCTCAGTGCAATCATTTTTTGGAAGTCGCATTTTGATTACTGAAACACAGAAACCCAGAAGCAAAAGAAAGAAATTTGGGAATAAAGAAAGGGGAAAAAGTCTAAGCAACTTTTGCAGAGGAAAGACTAATTTTTGAGAGTAGAGGAAAATGGAGCCTTGGAGTCACGTGAATCTGAACAAAATTTTTGTATTGTTGCCGGGGATTGCTCTTAGAATTATGTACATTTCTTAATTGACAGTGAGGTTGGCGTTCCTGTGTATAAAATTTTTTGGTATTGATTAGAAATAGTAGTGTTAAAATTAATGTATAAAAATTTGTCATACACATGATGTCAAATTTAATGTATATGTAATATGATTGATTATTTTTTAAATTAAATATTTTTCATCAAAATTAAAAATAAGTTACTAATTTCCACATAAACTTAAGAATTACTTCTAAACCAAAAAATAATAATTAGAAAGTGTCATATTAACTATTCAAAAATAATCTTTAAGTTATACACAATCGATGGGTGCGAAAATTAGATGGATAAGTCTAGTGGTATATAATGTTTGTCCATAATAGTTTCCATAACACTCACATTGTGTGGAAAAATTTCAAATTGGAAGCTTATTTTAGAGCCCTTTTGGCAGAGTTTTTAAAAAGACTAAAAGTTATTTTTTTAGATTAAGATGATGTTTTTGATTATTTTTTTAGTAATTTTTTGAAAACATTGTATAACTAAAAGAACTTTTAAAACTCTTTTACGAGAAGTAGAATCAACTTTTGAAAGGTTTGTTCGGCAATAAGAACTTCTTTGGACCTAATCCAAGCAACTGCATTCTATAAAAATGTGTTTTTGACCTTCTAAAAGTGCTTTTGAGCTTCCAAAAAGTCCTCCCAAACACATATTTAAACAAATTCTATGTAATCCTATTACATGATACTTTTAACCTTGTTTGATAGTGATGGTCGTGATGCCATTCAGTTGATAAATCCATCCGGTCCACTAGGTAATGATGAAACTAGGCTAAGCCCATTTGCTAGAATTAGTTTTTTAGTCATTGCTTGATAACACAATGAAACTGGCCCAATACTCGGCCCAATAAGACGGATACGTGTGCTACTCTATACCATTGATCTTCAGCTGAATCTATGGTGATGGATTTGTGTATTTAAGGGGCTTAAACAGTCGCTTTATTCACGTTATTCATTCTGCTTTCTTTGTGCGAAGTTTCTGGGTTCTTTGTATGTCTTCAGTCCTTCTTTTGATTCTTTGTGTATTGATCAAAACTTCAGGTTTTATTCATAAATCTTTGTGATTTGATTTTTAGTAAGTCTTCGGTTGAGGGTTTTGAGTTGTTAGATCAGTTGTTTGATATTGGTTCGATCGAGTAGCTGTTGTGTTCGATTCTTTAGGGTTTTGGGTCTTTGTGACCGTTTCTTTTGTACAGAAGGATATAATATTTGTTCTGAGCCCTACGTGATCATCGATCTCTGGGTATTAATGAACTTTGGGTGTTCTTCGTGTTTGTGAGATCTTCTGTTTCCGTTGTATTTTGGCTCTACAAGTTGTATCAGAGCATTCTTGGTGACTCTCTGTTCCTTCAATTGGTGGTTCTGGGTATGAAAATTAATTTCACAACCGGATCTTCACTGATCTGGTTTTACAATGAAACCCTATATTTCTATTTTTCAAATCTTGGTCTTAGTTGGTGATTTCTTGAGGGAAAAGTGGCCCTCTGGTGATTATTGGCTGGTTCTGGTTGAACAGTCTTCAATCCTTGGCTTCAAGTTGGTTGTTCTGTTGAACCCCTGGGAATTTTGGCGGTGTTTCTTCAAAGTTGTTTGGTTAAAAATTCATAACCCTTTAATTTCCTGTTATTTTGATCCTGCATATTGAAATTCCCCATGTTTCATCCTTGTTATGTCTTCTATTTCTCGTGATTACGAATTGTAACCTGGGGTCGTGAACCTCATGAAATCCTGGTGAAGTTTAGCACGCAGAAATTTGAGGAACTCTCCCACATTAATCTGTTTAATATTATTGGAGCATATTTGGTGTTTTAATGTGATTATTGGTTTGTTTAATATCATTTTTGTTTTTGTACTTCACTGTAGGTATTAGTCTGCTTATAATCACTATTGATTTTTTCATGAATTTCACTGATTTTTTGTGTGGCGCTGAGGATTAGTGTGACATTCTATTGCTCTGAAATATCTATTTTTTGCCAAACTATGACCTCAAATCTTTTTCTTGTGTTGATTAAGAACTTCAAATGACTACTGCATATGAACTTGGAGTTTTTTAATGGAGAAATGAAATTTCTTCATTTAGCAAGAAAAAATGAAATGGGTCTTAGTTCAACAGAAAGTTTCTAAGACTATAACTACTGAATTTCCTGCTACTATGACTAATGATCAAAAAATTGAATCTCATGAACTAGCATATACCTCTATAATTCTTCATTTGTCTGATCAAGTGTTGAGAAAAATAGGAAAACTTGATAATGCTAAGGCTTTGTGGGACAAATTAGAAGAATAATACTTGGTTGTCTACCTAATAAACTCTTCCTTCTAAAAAGCTTATTTAGCTTTACGATAATGTGTCTAATGCCTAGACGATAATCTTGATACTTTTAATAAGTTAGTTCAAGATATTTATAATGCCAGGGATAAAGTTTCTGAAGAATTTAAAGTTGTTATTCTTCTAAATGCTATATCTGATGCATATAAGGATGTTAAATCTACTATTAGGTAAGGTAAATATACCCTAACTCCTGAAATAATGATTAATTATTTAAAAGTAAGGAATTAGAACTTAAGGTCGATAGTATTGGGAAGGAATTTAAGAGTTTATCTGTAATAAGGAGGTCTATTTCTAGGCAAGGTAATGGTCAGAGTCATCAAGGGAACAATAACTCTAAGAAGAAGGGGAAATGAGGGTTTAGATCAAGGTCTAAAAATAGAAATAAGAAGTATTGTGGGTGTGGGAAGACATAACACTTTATAAAAGATTGTTATAAGAAAAAGAATGAACAAAGAGAGATGAAAGTGGATGAGGGAAATGTAGTTGAACCCCTAGATGAGAGAACTATTGATGTTTATGTGGTGACAGAACCATTTTTGATCTGAATACTACAAATTATTCAGATAACAATGATCAGAATTGTGAATGGATTCTGGATTCAAATGTGTACTTCCCATATGACCTCTAGAAGACCTTGGTTAGAGAACTATAAGGATCTTGATGGTGGAGAGGTGGTTATGGGCAACAATGTAGCTTGTAGGATTAAAGGAATTGATGATGTGACTTTGAAATTTGAAAATGGATATACCTTTACTCTAGAAAGGGTAAGGTATGTTCCTCACTTGAATAGTAACTTGATTTCTATGGGTAATCTAGATGACATAGGCCTGCAAGGCAAGATTGGAAATGATTTTTTGAGAGTAATTAATGGTTCCTTAGTTATTTTCAAATGTACCAAGAGAAATGGTATATATGTCATTAGAGTCAGTATAGTTCAGAGTTACACTGCTAAGTCCTCAAGTGCTGAGATTGATGCTATCCTGAAATGGCATAATAGACTTGCACATATGAGTAAAAAAGGCCTGCATATTTTGAATAGGAAATGATCATTTGGTAAGGATGTGATTTCTAAGGTTCCTTTCTGTGAGTATTGTGGGGCCATCATCTACTACCACTCAAGGTGGTAATAGATATTTTTATCACTCATTGATGATTTTTTAAAAAAAGTATGGATTTATCTTTTGAAACAAGAATCGGATACTTTTGAAAAACTTAAAAATTGAAAAACTTTAATTGAAAATTAAATGAATAAAAAGATCAAAATTTTAAGAAGTGACAATGGACTGAAATTTTGTAATTCTGAATTTGATCAATTTTGTAGAGATGATAGGATCCTCAGGCATAAAATTATACCTTATACCTCTCAACAAAATGGAGTTATTGAGAGAATGAATTGGACTATTTTGGATAAGGTTAGATGCATGATGATTAGTTCAGGAGTTCCTAAAGTCCTTTAGGCTGAGGTTGTTATGACAGGTGTATATATTGTGAATAGGACTCCTACTAGTGCTTTAGATGGTAAGACACCTGAACAGGTATGGTCAGAGAAATTATCTGATTATAGTATCTTGAAAACATTTGGGTGTGCTGATTCTCACTAAAGTCTAGGCAAATTGGAGCCTAGGTCCCCGAAATTTGTTTTCATGGGATATCGTGAAAGAGTTAAAGGATATAGACTTTATGCTAGAGAAGAAAAGGGTTTTAAGATGATGACCAGTAGGAATGTGATTTTCAATGAAGCTGATATGCCTGTTTGAGTAAGAAAGTCTTAAGTGATGTTCTTGAGAGTGAAAAGGAGGAGGAGAATAGAATGCATGGGAAATTAGGCTACTCTCCTGAACTTGTTGATGTGGAACAAGTTGAGAATAAAGGTGGTGAGGAGAGTGATGGTGTTACTGGTTCACCGAAACCTATTGAAGGCAGTGGACAGGACTATATGAGTGAATTAGATCATCATATAAGTGATTATCAACTGGTCAGGGATAAAACTGTGAGGGAGATGAGGAAACCTGTTAGGATGAGTGACTATCAATCCTTTGATGTTGTGTCGTATCAAGATTTAGCTTTTAAGGAGCTTAAATATTATGAAGATGCTTTAAGTTGTCAACAGTCGGATGAGTGGCTAAGAGCTATGGAAGAAGAAATGAAGTCCCTATTGAAAAATAATACTTGGAATTAGTTCCTAAACCTGAGAATAAGTCTTTAGTAAAGTGTAAGTGGGTTTATAGCATGAAGGAGGAAATTCTTCTAAGCAGCCACTTAGGCTTAAAGCTAGATTAATTGCAAAGGGATTTACCCAAAAACCTGGTGTTGATTACAATGAATTTTTTTCTCCTGTTGTTAAATACAGTACTATACAAGTCATGCTTGCTTTGGTTGTTCAATATGATTTAGAACTAGAACAAATGGCTGTTAAAACTGTTTTTTTGCGTGTTGACTTAGATAAAACAATTTATATGGTTCGGCCTCAAGGTTTCATTGATTCTAAAAGACCTAATCATGTTTGTCCTTTAAATAGGTGTTTGTATGGTTTAAAAGAATCACCTAGACAATTGTATAAAAGATTTGACAATTTTGTGTCATTTATTGATTTTATAAGAAGTGCATTTGATCATTGTCTTTATTTTAAAAGAAATGATAGTAGTTCTATGATTGTTTATCTTCTTTTGTATGTTGATGATATGTTATTGGTTGGACATAATATAAGTGATATCAATGACATTAAAGGGGTTTTAAGTGTTGAATTTGAAATGAAAGACTTAGGTCATGCTAGGAGAATCCTACGAATTGATATTAAAAGAAATATATAAAAACAATCACTTCTTTTAACACAATCTGATTGTGTGAAAAAGGTGTTATCCAAGTTTTCTATGCATGATTTCAAATATGTTACTTTGCCTCCTACTTGTCATTTTAAGCTGAGTAAAGAACAATGCCTACATGATGAATCTGATATCAAATACATGCAACAAGTGCTTTATGCCAATTTTGTTGGATCTGTTATGTATACTATAGTGTGTACTAGACTCAATGTTGCACATGCTATTAGCATTTTGATGGCAAACCCGGGTCCTCAACATTGGACTGCTTTAAAATGATTTTTAAGATACTTGAAAGGTTCTGCTGATTTAGGTTTGCATTCTAAATTTTGTAAAAAGGGAGTTGTGTTAATATGATATATGGATTCTGATTATGCTAGTAATAAGGATAATATAAAATCAATAATTGCATATGTGTTTACTTCGTGTAATACTTACATAATTTGGAAGTCTCAATTGCAGTCTATTGTGGCCTTATCTACTACAGAAGCTGAATATGTAGTTGCTACTGAGGCTATTAAGGAATCTTTATGGCTTAAAGGATTGTTGTGTGAATTAAATGAATTGCATAATCCTCCTATTGTTTATTCTGATAGTCAAAGTATCATTCATTTTTGTAAAAATCCATTTTTCATGAAAGGACTAAACATATAGATGTTAGGATACATTTTATTAGAGATATAATTCAAAAAGAGTCTATATTGCTCGAAGAAAATCCCTACACAAGTTAATCTAGCTCATATGGGAACAAAGGTACTTCCTCTCAAGAAATTTAAATCAAGTTTGCAAATTCTAAGAATTGATACTGGGTAAACTTTGTGTTTCTGTAGGACTGATTTTCCCTGATGTTGATGATGGTGAAACTCATGTGTTTAGCTTGTTTATTCCATTGGCATCAAAGGGGATACACACAACAAGAAAACTCGATTATCATGAAACATTCTCTCATGTGGAAAAATTAGTTATTGTAAGGACATTGTTGGCTGTAGCTGCTATCAAGGGATGGTACTTATACCAATTTGATGTAAACAACACATTTCTACATGGATATTTGGTAGAAAAAGTTTACATGCAATTGCCTCCGAGTTAACCTAATGCTGATGGGACAAAAGTTTGCAAACTAAAGAAAAGCTTGTGTGGCCTTAAACAAGCTTTTAGACAATGGTATTCTAAGCTAACTTCATTATTAAGCAAGGTTTGTCACAATCTAAGGTTGGTTATAGCTTATTTACAAGAACTACAGAACATTCATATAATGCTATCCTAGTGTATGTCCACGACATTATAGTGGCTAGCAGCTGCGTTGACTCCGTTGATGTTCTCAGAGCCTCCCTACACGAGAAATTCAAAATCAAAGATCTAGGACAACTAAAATACTTCCTTGGGATTGGAGTGGCTAGGTTAGATCGTGGCATCCACATATGCCAAAGAAAGTATGCCTTAGACATTTTGACAGATTTGGGTAAAAATAGGGTAGTGCCAACTCGAATTCCACTTGATCAGAACCTTAAGCTTTCTAAAGAGCAAGGATAACTTCTTCCTAATCCATCACTATGTAGAAGGCTAGTTGGAAGATTACTATGCTTAACTATAACAAGAACTGACATATCTTTTTCAAAACAACTATTGAGTCAATTCATGGATAGCCCTAGATTACCACACTCTAATGCAGTCTACAAAGTTTTAAGGTATACCGAAAGGGCCCCAGGACAAGGTTTGTTTTATTATGCTAAATCGAACCTATAGCTTATAGGTTACTTTGATTCAGATTGTGGAGCATGTCAGGACACAAAGAAGGTCAGTCGATGGTTATTGTATGTTTTTTGGGTTTTCTTTGGTATCAAGGAAGACAAAGAAACAAGGATTTGTGTCCAGATCATCTGTAGTCGCAGAATACTGGGCAATGGCTAATATGTGCAATGAATTAACTTGGATGATGTATTTACTTCATGACCTGCAGATTACACATTCTCAGGCAGCCACTATGTTTTGTGATAACACGCCAAATCCTATTTTTCATGAAAGGACCAAGCACATTAAGTTTGATTGTCATCTCATTCGTGGCAAGATTCAAGATGGAAGCATTCAAGATGGTTTTATTAGTAGTGGATCACGAGTTCCAGACATCTAGACTAAGGCTTTAAGTTCTCCTATTTTCTACTCTCATTTGCTCAAGATAGGAGTAGAAGATATCTACTCTCCACCTAGCAGGTGGCTATTAAAAAATAAAAATCAGTTGCAGCTTAGTCAACTTGGTAGTCAGTAAGGCATGCACTCTTAGATCAAAGATGGAAGAATAAATCTAGAAGGATATAGCATCTCTTCCGTTATGTGGTTTTCTTTTTGTGTAATAGAGTTATAGATTCCCTTGTTAGGCTGCTGTATAGTTTTCGTTTAGATTGATATTCTTTTCATTCTTTCTATATAATGTAATCAATCTGTAAAAGGAGACACACACAGAAAATCAATATGATGATAGAATTCTTCCAAAATTCTTGCATTCTACCTACTTGATGATTTTACTTTTCTTTTTCTTTTTTCCTTTTCTTATAGTGGAAAACCATAGTAATCAACAAAGTCAATTGGAGGGTAGAAAGGAATGTATGTAACCTGTGGCGGATAGAACCACCTTGGTAGTGGAGGATAGTTGATCGAGCTGGAAGAGATGGAAATTGGTGGCGAAGGTGGCAATAGGTAGTAGAATACGAGGATATAGACACTCATAGTGTTAAAATTGGGCAGTGACCCGAATTCTTATTGTACTAGATTGAAAATATTGTTGGGGGACTATTTGGAGTTGTTAGTAAATTTGAAGATGTCTTAAAAGAGTCTAAGGTGAATTTGATTTATATTTCATCCCAAATTCTCCATTATTAATTTTGTCCATTGTATTGAGACTTCACTAATAAGTGTAGGTTTTTGCACTTATTCGGATTATTAAATTTAGATATTTGTGAGTTTTCATTAGCAATTTATTACTCAATTTAGTTATTTTTATTATGTAGGTGAAAACCCGAGTTTGAATGAAAATTTATTACTTAATTTAGTTATTTTTATTGTGAAGGTGAAAACCCGAGTTTGAATGATGATTAGAATGATTTTATGCGAGAAATGAACAAAAAGAACCAAAGACGCAAAAATTCCGAAGTTTGGGAGACCATTTTTATTATGTTTTCAAAAGTTAGGGGCTTGGCTGCAATTTAGGCATTAGGTTTTTTAAATTAAAAAATGTAGCCCCTGTTTTGATAAAAGGGGGATGCGTCTTCCTCTTCTTTTTTGTTTTTTTTTTTTCATTGTTTCTCTTCTTTCTTTTTCTTTCTTCTTTTTTTCTTTGATTCTCCTAGGTATTTTTGGGGGCAAGATTGGAGCATGGTGATGGTGAAATAGTTTGGAAAATAATATCCATTGATATTGAAGAACTCTCAACCATTTCTCTCTTTATCAATAAGCATTTCTTCTCTTTAATCTATTTTCCATTAATATGTTGTAAGAATTTGTTTGTTATTTTTGAGTATTTCATGGATAGCTAAACATATTCATGATTGGGGTGATTTCAAACTTGAATTATGATTTTCAATTAATTTGTGCTTTCTAATTCTCTTGATTGATATGTTTAATCCATTATTTTAAATGTTGATTTTGTTCTTCTTGATTGTTTAAGTGTACAACTAAATGATTGAATTGTTTCAATTAATGTTATTTTGGGATATATAATACGCAATAGTTATTTATTCTAAAACCTTGTATCAATTACATTTCAATATATTATGACGAATTTTCAATTGATTGTATGTGGACTAACACTTAAGTGAGTAAACCGAGCTTGTGAATTTACCCTTAATTCAACTNCGAGCTTGTGAATTTACCCTTAATTCAACTCATCTCGTTTGTCGTAATGCTTTTGTTAAAATTAAATTTAGAGAACTTGTTCTAGGTTGTATAATAAATATGGTTGAGTAAAAGGCTTGTTTTATTCAACTAACATGTAAGAAGAGATTAAGATAATTGAACTTATAATTATTCTCGAATTGTTGTTAGTCTAGAGGACAAAAATCAATTGTGGTAATTGGTAGGAAAATCATTCTCGTGGTAACGAAATACCCCTCAATCACATTTTCACATATTTAACCAAAAACTACTTTGTTTATTTCAAAATTAAAATCTTTTTCTATTTTTGAATTTATTACTTTCCTTAGTTCAATGAACCAACCCCCCCCCCCCATTTAATCTATTTAGTATATAACTATTAATTTCACTTTCTAGTGTGCAATTGATTAAATTAAACCGGTCCTCTGCGGGAAATGACCCTTACTTGCCACATTACTATTTAAGACGACAAGTTCAAACTAAGTAAGGAAAATTAATTGGTACGTCAATTGGGACGCTATCACCTGTCTAATATTGATAATTTCTCCGGACATGTGTGAGTTTATTTATTGAAAGATAAATCTGAAACTTTCGTGAATTTCAAAGATTGGAAAGTCAAGGTGGAAAACCATACAGGTAAGAAAGTGAAATATTTGCATACTGATAATGATCTCGAGTTTTGTAATGTTAAATTTGATAATTTGTGTAATAAATTTGGCATTACTAGATAGGATCGTGCCTTACACTCAGCAAAATAGGTTGCTAAAAGGATGAATCGTACTTTGCTTGATAAAGTTAGATGGATGATGTTAATTTCGGGTGTGCGTAAATCGTTTTGGGGTGAAGCCGTTATGACTGCGTGTTATATTATGACTCATTCAGCTGCTTTAAATGGCGATACTCAGTACAGGATTTGGTACAATACATGTGTTGATTATTTTATGCTTAGGACCTTTGGTAGTACTGCTCATTAAAGTGAGGGAAAACTAGAACCTAAAGCTAAAAAGTGTATCTTCTTAGGCTACCCTGAGGGAGTTAAATGACATATATTATGGAATAGAAGATAGAAGGGCGTGAGAATAATCATAAGTCGTGATGTTACTGATATGATACGGGATAGACAATCACTTGGTCGAATTTTGGAGTCTGAATTGAAGAAGTTGACAAGTCAAGATTCAAGTTTCATGAAGGGCTCGGGAGCCGAAATGAGTTGGATTCAACATTTGGAAGATATTTGAAAAGAAAACTAGCAACGTAGCTAAAAACGAGCAAACTTTCAACTCGATTGTCGGATTTTTGTCCATCAGTACTTTTCGAAAATGGTACGAGATTCTGCACAAGGCCAAATAGACGCATCGTACTTTTGGGCTTTTAGTCGCACAGAAACAGGCCGAGAACAAGTTGGCGAAAAACTTTCCTTTTCGCGAATTTCCTTATTTTTG
>CAIGRL010309598.1:0-10741 GCA_903798325.1 Fraxinus xanthoxyloides
TTAAAATTTCTCAGTCGCTACAGTGTGGGTGTAAGAAACTTTGGAATTTGTCGGCCACGTCAATGGTACATTTTTTAAGGTCAACAGATTGGCACTGTCTGTGGGAAACTTTGATACCATAACCACAAACATCTTTATGGTAAAAACCATCCAAAAAAAGAGACTTGAAGAAATGTTTGGTTCTTGAAGAAAAAACCCTCGCGAAGGATCATCTTAAAAACTCATCTAGCCAAATACCAGTAGAAGAAGGTGTGGCTGAAAACATAAGACACGTGGCCCAACAAAACGCTGCCATGCAGCAGCTACTCATACAAATGTACCAGCAGGAGGGGTCACAGGTGCCTCAACATCAGATTTTTCCCCAAGAGGGTGAGGAGAATGACATGGCAGCATATCCCCAAATGCATGGCGTGAACGACAACCCAGATGAAAGGGAGGTGGGAGTAGATACTACCACCAACTACGTTACGAGCCGACCGATGATAACGCACCGCTGGAGAAAAACTTCTCCTGAATATACTCAAGAACATGAACCACAAAGGTCCAACAACATCTTTGATCAAATTGGACCCTGTAGGCTTAGAAATAGATCCCATCAGCCCCCTACTCAAAGGGACAAGAACAATACCAAGGATACAAGCCTCAGACGATACCATCTCTGCCAAAAAATAGGTGAGAGAGGAGAGACGAGGCAAATATGAGAAGTCAAGACAACCTCCTTGTTATTAGGCAGAGAAAAATGATTTTGATAGCCCCAGCAGGTCATTCGAGTTGGATGATAACAATGATAGCTTGCCCTTCTCCCAAGAATTGAGAAGCGCCCCAGTTCCAAGCCACTTTGTGCCGCTAAAGATACCTACATACGAAGGAAAAGGCAATTTGACGAAGCATCTCAACAATTATAAGACCCACATATGTTTGTGAGGAGCCTTATTAGCATTAAAATGCAGAGCTTTCCATCTCACACTAATCGGGATAGCAGAAATCTGGTACAATCGTATCCCAATTGGCAGCAGTAGAAGCTGGCTAGACCTTAAAATAGCTTTCTTAAACCAGTACTTATCAAGCAAAGAATGGAAAGCCCCAATCCAGTGGCCACAAAACATGAGGCAGCAAGCAGGGAAAACCCTGAAAAGTTACCTACTTCACCTTACGGATGAAAAGACCTATTGTGAACAACTTACAAATAGAGAGGCCCTTTATACCTTGGGAAAGGAGGTCTCAACATGAATACCCTATTATGGAGGGATGTGCGGAACAGAAACCCCACTTCATAGATGCTTTGGTGGAAATGATGATGAGTGAGATCGTCAATGAAGAGCTGATTGACCATCGTAATAGAACCTTAATGAGATTTCCACCACCTCAAAGAAAACGAAGAGGCCCTATAACCCACTTGGTGGACCAACAATGGACCCAAGCAGAGCCTATGATAGCCCCCACCTCAGGCCAAGCATTGGTCATGACCACGCTAAATGCGATGCCCTCTTTGGTATATAAGGAAGTTGGACCAGAGGCAAGGTAGCCGAACTTACCAAAAGGTAGATGCAGAGGTAGGGAAAGAGATAGGGAGCCTCGAGATCAACAATACTGTACGTACCACCAAACTAACAACCATAATATTGAGAATTACCTATCCAGACCATATTAGGGAGAGCTCACAGGCCCCTATTCTAGGGGCAAAAATGCCTATCAAACACAAAGAAACGTGCCCCCAGCCTAGGCGGGGAGAGGAACCTAGGTATAACAAGGCGATACGACATCGTAATAACAAATCACCTTAGCAACAACATGAAGAAGATAGAAACAGGACGAGGGAGCAAAGGCCCACGAAGGAAGCTCCTGCAAACGTTGATAACACACCCATAAGAGAAATCTACACAATCATAGGTGGCCCACACATAGGAGGGAGTTCCAAGAATGCCCTAAGGAATTACGCGAGAGAAGCAAAGGACCCTCATATGGCAAGCTACCAGATCAATAGCACTGGCCGCGGATATGGAAACACCTCGCCAATCACTTTTTCCCAAGCAGACACTGTAAGAGTTCATTATCCACATTGTGATGTACTGATGGTACGAGCCATCATAGCCAGGAATGAACTGAAGCGCATGTTGGTGGACAATAGAA
Source organism: Fraxinus xanthoxyloides (assembly GCA_903798325.1). NCBI lineage: Eukaryota > Viridiplantae > Streptophyta > Magnoliopsida > Lamiales > Oleaceae > Fraxinus > Fraxinus xanthoxyloides. The sequence continues at coordinate 2,131 of CAIGRL010309598.1, forward strand.
GTTCAGTTAATATGCTATTTGGAACCACCTTCGAGAATATGATGGTGGATCACAAACTCGTCCCCATGACCATCACCTGTATGGCTTTACTGGTGATAGTATCATTTCTAGAGAAGGATCACGTTGGCAGTAGAAATGGGAAAGTCCCCATTCAAGGCCCATCATTTCATAGATTTCCTAATTGTAGACCATTGATCTACCTACCACGGAGTGCTAGGGTGACCCGTCCTTAACTAACTCGAGGTTGTAATGTCAGTACATCATCTATGCATGAAGTTCCCCACCAGGGAGGGAGTTGCTACAATACGAGAAGATAAGATGGGATCAAGGGTGTGTTACCTCAGCTCCTTAAGAAAATAGGAACCCTGCAGCATAAATTCGGTCTTGATGGATATTGAGATGATTGACGCACCTGAAGAAGGCCCTACCCCTAAACAAGAGGAGACGTCAGCATGATGGATGCCCTTAAAGAAGGGGTCATCGAAGTGGATTTAGATTCCAAAGTTACAAAATTGAACTCGCAGAGAGTTGGAAACTTTCCCCGTGGACTCTGATGACCCCACGAAGATATTACAAATAGGGAAGGAGCTCGAGTCAGGTGAAAAAACCAAGCTCAAAGGTTTTCCACTCGACAACTTGGATATTTTCGCATGGAAGTACGAATAGATGATATTTATTGATCCCAGAGTTAGTTTCCATTGGCTTAATTTAGACCCAAAGTTTCACTCCTCACAGGCAGAAAAGGATGGCCCTGAACCCAGAATGATACATAGCCTTGAAAGAAGAGGTGCATAAACTCATATCTAATGAGTTCATTAGAGAGACAATAAATCCAAAATGGATATCCGACCCTGTCTTGGTGAAAAAATCCAATGGCAAGTAGAGGGTCTACATAGATTTCTCCAACCTCAAACAAGCTTGCCTAAAGGACAGTTTCCCGATCCCAAGGATTGACCAGCTAGTTGATCCCACCATAGAACACGAGCTCTTGAGTTTCATGGATGTGTACGTAGGATATAACCAAATCTTCATGCATCCAACACATAAGGAAAACACCTCGTTTGTCACCGATCAGACCTCTACTACTATAAAGTCATGACATTTGGTCTAAAAAACGCTGGCGCAACTTATCAGTGGTTGGTTAATAAAATGTTTTCCAACCTTATAGGAAAAACGATGGAGGTATACATCGATGACATGCTCGTAAATAGTCTCAGGTCAACAGACCACATTGAATACTCTCATCTTCAAGATTCTTAGAGAATACCGTATGAAACTGAACCCGTTGAAATGTGTCTTTGGTGTCGCTTTTGGAAGGTTCTTGGAGTATATGGTTAACCAGCGAGGCATTGAGAAAATTAAGGCCCTGCTAGGCATGAAATCTCCCAGTAAACCAAAGAAAGTGCAATGCTTGATAGGTCGCCTCGCAACATTAAACACGTTCATCTCCCTCCAAAGCTATGGACAGATGCATTCCTTTCTTCAAGGTCTTAAAGGGAGGGAAAAAGTTTCAGTGAAACGAAGAATGCGAAAAGGCGTTCTAAGGGCTAAAGAAGCACTTGGGTCAAGCCCCCTTCCATTCAAAGCTTAAAGAAGGAGAAATATAGTTTCTGTTCCTAGTTGTAAGTATCGATGTTGTGAGTTCGATGATGGTACAAGAAGAGGGTCCTCTCTACTATGTAAGCAAGGCCCTTCTACCAATTGAAATGCGTTTTACCGACATGGAGAAACTCTCGCTTTGTTCCTTATGATTGCTTCGAGAAAGCTGAGGCCATACTTTCAGGCCCATAGAATTCGAGTGCTAATGAGCCTCCTACTCAAAACAGGTGCTCTAAAAGCGACGTGTCAGGAATCCTGGTGAAGTGGTCCGTGAAGTTAAGCGAGTTTGACATCTCGTACCAACCAAGAACCTCAATAAAGGGACAAGTAGCGACACACTTCGTAGCCGAATTCACAGAAGCAATAGACATCAATAAGATAATGGAACAGCGGATGCCTCGCTTGGAATTTGTTTGTAGACGAGTCCACTGGAGAAATCGAATTAGGGGCTGGGGTATTGTTAGAATGCCCAGAGGGCCGCAAGTTTAATTGCGTAGTAATGTTTCGCTTTAAAACCTCACAATGCAGTTGAATATGAGGCATTTTTAGCAAGCCTTAGGTTAGCCAAAGAAATGCAGGTCAAAAGCTTGGCAGTTCGAAGTGACTCCCAATTGGTGGTAAGTTAGGTCAACGGTAGTTTTGCAGCCACAGAAAGAGGTATGACAGCATGCCTAAAAAAGGTAACTGATCCCATACTTAGGAAAATTTGAGCTAACTAAAGACCCGAGAGCAGACAATCTACATGAAGACAGCTTGTTAAAACTAGCCAGTAGCACAGACTTAGGATTGCTCAAAACTGAACTAGTATAATACCTTCCCAGGCCCTCAACGGCCAAGGCGAAAGAGGTAATGTGGGTTGGAAAAACCCCACAATGGATGCGACCCATCATAGCTTACCTCAAGGATCAAATTTTGTTGGAGAACAGGGAAGGCCTACAAGCTCAGACGTAGGGCCGCTCATTATGTGCTCGAGGATGGAGTCCTTTACAAGAGAGGAGTTTTTAATCCTCTCTCCTATGGTGCACTAGAAGATGAGGCTGATTATGCCCTGCGAGAAATCCATGAAGGAATCTGTGGCAACCACACAGGGTGCCCGGTATTAGCCCATAAAGTGCTGATGCAAGGATACTACTGGCCAACTTCGAAGAAAGATGCTATACAATTCTTAAGGCGATACGACAAGTGTCAACGCTTCTCCTCCATTCAAAGATAGCCATCCCAAGAGATGACCGCATGGCCGTTTTCCAAATGGGGAGTCAACTAGATAGAGCCTATGCCAAAGGAAAAAAGAGTGCAAATTATACGATTGTCGCCATTGATTGCTTACACTAAGTGGGTCGAGGCAGAACCGTTAGCTAAAAAATCATCGAAACACACATTTCTAAGCTCATATGGAAGAACATCATATGCCGATTCAAAATTTCCCACTCAATAGTCGCAGACAATAAGCGACAATTGGACAACAAGAAACTTAGAGACCTATGTGAAGAATTGGGCATCAAAAAGCACTTCTCCTCTCCTCATCAACTCAGGCAAATGGTTAGGTGTAGGTAGTCAACATGACTATAAAGCACCTCCTGAACATGATGAATCAAAAGGGACATGGATAGACGAGCTCTCCCATGTATTGTGGGTGATACGCATTACCAGTTGAACCGTGACAGGAGAGACCCTTTTCTATGGCATACGGGGCCGAATCCATGAGCTCAGTCGAGGTGGGCCTCCTCTAGCCGTGCCGCCTATAATTTAACAAGATATCCAGTGATGAGATAAGGCGATGTGAGATTGACTTCCTTGAAGAAAGGAAAGAATCTTCACAAATAAAATTGGCCTCATATCAAAGAAAAATGACCAGGTATTACAATGCCAGGGTCAAGAAGAAATCATTTAGAAAAGGCGATTTGGTGCTAAGAAGGGGTTTACTGTCCTCTAAAGAGCCTGGTGTGGGCACCTTGGGTCCAAATTGAGATAACCTATACCGTATATCAGCCGACGTCAGACTAGGGACCTTTTTGATTGAGAATTTGGATGTGAATGTGTATCCCTACCACGGGAATGTTGAACATCTGAGAATTTATTATCAGTAAGGTCATACTCATCACATGTAGCCCTTGTAATTAATGTGTGTGCCCTTTGTTTTCAACTATAACAAGCTCATATGTCGTGGTTGTTCGATAACAATGAAATTATGGTGATCCCGTATTATGAACTTACTACTTAAGAAATGTCAAGCTCATGTTATGGTTGTGAAGTTATGGCAAGCCCATATTATGAACCTACTCTTTAAGAAATGGCGAGCTCATACGTTCCCATTCTTACGGTAAGCCCATAGTGACTGATTGATTGTAGCTAACCCATGAGGTTAAAGATTTATTAAAATATGGCAAGTCCATAAACAATGATGAGCTCATACATTCCCATTCTTTATTAAAAATTATGGCGAGCCCATAGTGATTGATTGATTGTGGCGAACCCATGAGGTTAAAGATTTATTAAAATATGACAACTCCATAAAACAATGACAAGCTTATACGTTCCCATTATTTATTAAAAACTTATCATGGTGAGCCCATAGTGATTGATTGAGCTTAACAAACCTATGAGGTAGTTAATGACCGTTTAAGCTCTTCGAATTATGACAAGCCCAATCATCCTAATTATTTAACCAAATCCGACTACGGCGAGCCCATTAATAATTAAAGAAGCGACACCCATACATTGGGACCGTTTACTATAAATGCGAATATGGCGAGCCCATGAATCATCAAATTAAGAATTGGAAAGATTTTATTTACAACCAAGCCGAACTCATCACAAAGGAACCATTACAAAAGGAACCAAGGGAAGAAGGCTATCCTAGGACATATCCGCATCATATTGGGCTCCTCAAGAACCATTACTTCCTCCACCTGGTCCTTAGTTTCATTAGCAGGAGTGGACGGTTCGAGAGGTATGAATTCTTCCTTTAAGGTAGCCAAATCCAATTGAGGATGCAGCTCTGCAAGCCTCGCAAACACTTCACTGTATATGACACCTCGTCGTATATTCTGAGGCCATCATAATCCGCTGTCTTATGAAAGTGGGCTACATTTTTGTTCAATGCTGCCACCCTCGCCTGACTTAACTATTGCTTCAAACTAGCAACCTCAGCAGCTTGCTCATCGACCTTGGCCTTAAGCTCATCTTTTTCCTTATTAGAAGCTTCCAAGGCAGACGAAACGATCCATTGAAGGTTGTCAGATTCTCCGTGCGCTTCGTCAGGGCATTCACCTCAGCTTTGTAGAGGTGGACCTCCTTTTTAACCCCACATTCTCCTTAGCAATGGTGTCCACCCTCGACTTCACTTTAGCCTGCTTAACCTTGGAGGCCTCCACGACTTTATTGATTGAAGACGCCTTAGCCAGTTCCACCTCATCCTCCTTCACCTTGGTGAGATAATCTTTATTGAGACCCTGCAGTCGCCTCAACTCCATTTGAACATTTAGAAAAAATCCTTGAGGGCGAGACCTGCCTCAACCATATCCAATGCGTCGCAAGTCTTCGCTTACGACGAGTACTTATCAGTCCAATACTTGTGATGGACTCTCGTAGCCCTTTGGACCTCGACAATGAGCATCTCTATCATCAGGGAGGCTATCTCTTTAGCCCTTCCTCCTAAAAAGTTTTGGGCTTTTCCTTTTGAGGGGGCACTCCTAGCGTCCCTTTCCCTTCTTTTCTTTATGAGACTTACTTCTTTCTCATGACCTCCTCCACATCAATTATTTTTACAGAAGAGATGGGCTCGGCAATAATAGGACGTCGTATTGATTTACCGATGGTTGTTTGGCATTTTGGGGGAGGGGAGGCCCTGCATTCTTTGAAAGAACTAATTTCCTCTTAAAGGCCTCTCCAAAGAAGCCCCCTACTCTTTCTCATCTTCTTTCCCCTTTTCCTTCTCCATCTTCACGGGAGGAGGTTATAGATTCATGTAGACAGGCTAGCCAGCTCGTCTTGATTGTTCTGGTAGGTAGCCGACCTATTATTCATGGCTTCTTTTTCTGGGCCTCTCCCAGGCTCCTCAGTTGGAGCAAATTGAAATTGGGCGTTACATACTCCTTTTATCGTGTTACCCTACAATCAGAAAGGGATATTATATGAGAAGACTTGACAATAACTAAGTAGAAGAGGCAAACCATCATATCTTACCCTTGGTGGCCATTATCTGGTGTGCAACCAAGAGGTTCCACTTGCTGACGATGTTTTAAGGTACATCTTTTGATGGCCCATTCAGACGGCTCGAGCTTGAACATGTCGAAGCAGTTGCTTAAAATTCATGTTGGTTCATAGGCAAAGAGGGGTTAATGAATGAAATGAGTAACATAAGATACTCAGCTCACTATACTCGTGATACTATGTCGGTATGGTGATCTTTGAGACAACATTTCCTTCCACTGTTTGCAGCGACCCCTAGCCCCAAACTAGGAAGACTTCCAATTTTTGATAGAAGTAGGGGTCCCCCAGATGAAAGGAGAATGTGGCCCCAGGGATTCATGCAGTTTGGCCCTTACAATCACTTCCCCACTAGAGGCTCGGGTCAGAAGATGGTTTGAAAAACATACGGAGGCATATCCTCACCAAGAGTAACCTCCTTCCAAAGAAGGAAGACCTTTGGCTATTGGCTCCATGCATTGGGTACTAGCTGGGTAGGGAGCAAATTGTACTATCTAAGAATATACCTAAAAAAAGATGCAAAGGCAGCCTCATCTCCCTAGCTAGGATGGCCTCGCTCATAGCAACACATCCGTCTCCATTGGGGTCAACACAAAATCTCTATGTTATCAGGGATCCTGTACCTCTCTCGAAAGGTTTCTAACTCGCCTTCTTTTATAATCTATGGGCCCCTTTGACATCATCCATGTACTGTGAAGATCCCCATGGCCTCCATGATCCGTTCGGTAGGGATCACAGGGGAAATTCCCACCTAAACATAAATTACAACCATGTTTACCTCAGAAGACCCTTCAACCACATTCTTTTTCGAGAAGGAAGCCATCTAATTCAAATAATAAAAGGAAGATCTCGACGGTGATTAATACTTGCACCTACTCTAAAGACCCGGGTCCAGGGGTACTCAAAAGCTGGAGAAAACGAAGTCGATCGCCAGCAGTAGTAGGAAAATGTTAGGGTCGGAGAGAATGGTTCTAGAAAGTTAAGGTTTTAAAATTTCGCGAGGTGAAGAAAGTTGAAAAAGTAGGTTTTTAACCTTTTATATATGCATGGCGAATGAACCTTCCCGTTGGATCCCGCTCCACTTTAATCTGGGCCATGCACCTGCAAACTCATCAATAACATTAAAAACAAAGGGCGTTTAGTAGAAATTCAAATCAAGGGCAGGCCTCCCAAGACTTCACCCTGTTTTCCTTCATTGACCACAGAGGCTCATCATTTTCTCCAAAGGCCCCACCTAACGCCTTTCAGCGTCATCTCCGTCTTCGATGATCAAAGACGATTATTGCTTGCTTTGGAAACCTCGTTAGGAATAATCGGCCTCGTCATGAGCTTTGGTTAACAAACCCCGAAAATGAAAAGTCCACGCATTATATAAATAATCATACGGGACTTTGGGGACTTGTTGTTCATATAAAAAAAATCGTGTCTAATCTGACCACGTGGCGGACAGAGAGTGCCCACACTTCGCATGGGCAACGTAGGCGACCCTGTTATGTTTAGGGACGACCCTTTTTAATTGGACGAAGACGGGCCGATCCCTTTTGGGCAAAGGCCTTAATAAGAGTCGGTCCCGATGAGGCGAATGACAAAATCCCCGGTAGATCTTACAGTAAAATGATTGACAAGATGTTTCACTGCCAACGCCGCCCCTGCACACCTACATAGTCAAATCCCACTTGCAAAGGTTAGAACTCAACAATAGAAGATATGGGAAGGATCTTAGCATTCAATACTTTGGTTGATTGATTGATGCTGGCAACAATGACAAATTGATCCAGCAAGGCCACGTGCCCCATCATTCAACGGATCTTATTTGTCTTACTCAAATATAAAAAGTCATACTTAATACCATTGAAGGCTAATGCAAGTTTAGACTCTTGAATATTCTCTTCCAACCATTCATATCATTCACATTTCTTATACAAAATCGACCCGTTTATTAAAGAGAAGCTCGCATAACAAGTTCTCCCAACATCCAACCCATTCAACCAACAAATTGGCTCAATTTGAAATAAGACTCAATGTGCGTGGACATAAGAAACTTTGGTATTGTTGGCCACATCAGTGATACATTTTTTAAGGTCAACAGTTTTCATCAAAGAAGTATATTTGGACCAACAGTCCCTTGCGATGACGTACCCTTTAATCCTTCAACTGGTAGCGAGGAAATATCCTTAGGAGGAATTGACACTTAAGAAATTTTCTTAGGACACTTTCCAATTGGGTTTGCGTCAAAATCAATATTTACTAATAAAGCAAAGATTAAAGTTAAAATATTTAAAGACGAAAAAGAAACTTTCTTTAGTGTAATTCACCCATCGCATTTTGTATTGTATTGATATAGTTTGAATTTGAAGGATGAAGTAGTCTCTCTGTTTGGAAAACCTCTAGAGTCAAATTCAGAATTAGAGTTGCGAGAGTCCTAATTGACTTGTTTGTGAGTGTTGTACCCTAGGTCCAATCAATTTTGGACATAAATACTGTTAATGTATATAATCGATGCATATTTATGGTAAGATCTATTATTTAATTGAATTAATACTCTATTTAATTAAATAATAGAATCCGTAGATCAAGTTTTGGTGATTTGTTAATCAAAAGGAGTTGTGATTGTGAGATACAAATTACATATGACTGAATCTTAAATTGTCTGTGGTCGTATGTAATAACGAGATATAGATATTGTTATGAAGGATAGACCATCACGTGTGACATTTCTTACTTGTGAAGTAAGTAGCTGATCTCACAAGTTAAAGTGTGGTGACACTTGAATGAACATGTTGATATTTTGTTATAGAACAAA
>CAIGRL010309603.1:0-11882 GCA_903798325.1 Fraxinus xanthoxyloides
CAATTAGTATTAGTTTCACACTTCTAAATTCAATAAAAATGTGTATGACCTAAAACTTCATTATATATCCTTCAGCCAGCAACATTTTATCCTGTCAATCACCACCTCCATTACATATAGCAATCGACAACCACTTCCATCTTAGGAGTCGTGGGTCATAACTACCTCTGTTGTTGGAGAAGAAATTTTTTTGTAGAAGTGACAGCATGGCAAAGGCGAAGGCCAAAGATATAGAAGACGGTGTATTGTGGGGTTGTGATGATGGAGGCAGTTTGATGGCTTAGGTGAGTGGGTGGTGAAGCAGCGACCACGAGGGATGGTTGTGGCAAGAGTGGTTTAGAGTTTGCCCAACAATGAAAGGTGAGAGTGATGGGGAGATAAATGTATCTCTAACCAAGTAGAGGGAGAGCAAAGTTGTAAATTTGGGATTTAATTAAAATTGAGTAAATTTGATTGAAGTTAAAAGGCCATTTTTTATCGTTTGTTTGCAAGCTATGAATAGCCCATCCAATTAAAAACATATCTTCATGGTGTAACCCATAACTGCATATCCAACTATAAAAAAGGCCCGTTTAGTTCAAGAACAATGGAACGGGCCTGTCAGGTTTTTCCTTCGAATCCCACTAAAAGTTGGGAAAAATTTACTGTGAAGGAAAAGATTAGTAGAAGGGAGAGGGGTTTGTTCATCGCAAGGTTCTAATTTTATCTTGTGTTGCAGTGATTTCTACGAGTATAGATCATCTTCTTCATCACCAAACTTTTGGAAGGTAATACATCTTTTTTGGTATAAACACATACTTTAAATCTATTTGGCTCTATATAATGAATTTGCACTCGATTTGATTGCTGTGGATGATTTAATTTCAACAAACCCTCGATCTAATCCTTCCGAGTTAACATTATCAGTTGCAGGGAGGGGTCGATCGACTTCTAAGATTCTGTCCAGCCTTATCGCCATTCTCTTCTTCTACAACCTTGGAATTTTTGTACTTTTTTCCAATTTTTTTGTTTCTTAAGGGTAATCTTCCTTTTGCAGCAACGGCAATTTTCTCGACAATATCTCTCTTGAAGTTTTGATGTGGTTGTTTATTGTTTTCTCCTTGGCTTTAGCACCTGCTGCCCCTCGAGCGTAATTAGTGAAATCCAAGGCCAAAATCTAGTTGCCCCCACTAGACCCAGGTGGCTCAGCCCCTGGATGCTTGAATTTGGGGTTTTTGAAGTGGAGAATTCGATGTTTTGGGAAACCGTGGAACTTGCTCTACTGTTTAATTAAAGTGAGAATAATTTTAAGATGTTACATACCCAAGGAGCTTCAAAGAACACATGCAATCTCCTTGCTGTCTATTGTGGGAGAACTGCAGAAAATAAACAGGAGAGAGATGTTGCAGATGAAAAGCCTAAGTTCCCTTTCCCAGTTATTGTATCTTCAGGGCATGTAGAGGTGCGGATTCTTTTCAGGTTATTTGTGTTGTTTAAAATCTTCAATTTATGGAGTTTTTAAAGAATTTCTGCATGCATTTATATAGTGGCTGTTAGTCATATTATTATCATGTGATATATAGGTTCAAACATTGAAAAATCCAACTATTGAAGAGTTTCGAAAAGTTGTTGATTCATGGCAGCCAAATTGCGTGTACTTGAAAGGAGAACAGCTGCCAAATGATGAAGTTGGCCCCCTGGTTTGGGAAGGGGCCGACTTGTCCTCTCCGGAAGCTGTATCTGGACTCTTTAGTACCACATTGCCGATATCTGTAAGTGATTTGTCCTCAGTAACTTGTTAAATGTTTTGGTTAATTTTCTCTGCCTGACTATTCTTGCTTCTGTGCCTATAGAACTCTCTTCGTTTTTCTTTTCCGGAGGCTGATTTAGTCATCCATCAGTGAATATTAGTTCTGTTGATGTTTTATTTGATTTGAAATGAAATGCTTATGTAGGTTTATCTGGAGTTCCCAAATGGTGAAAAGTTTGCAGAAGCACTTCAGTCAAAGGTAAGAGATGAAAGATGTTATTATAATCAACTATTGGACATGTTTGCAATTACTGGACAAAACAACGTATGAGATATAGAATCTTGTTATGATATAAGGTCATGGATGAATTTCCTTTGGTTTGATCACCATCTTCATGTTTGCAGGGAATTCCTTATGTAATTTATTGGAAGACCACTTTTTCTTCCTATGCAGCTAGCCATTTTTGTCATACAATGTTCTCGGTGGTACAAAGGTATTCTTACTTTTACATTTGAATGTATAAAACCACGGAATGGCTTGAGTAAATGTATCTGTCCACCTCATCTCTATCTTACCTGTTCAAATTTCATCTTGTTAACCGGTTCTTTATGGTACAAATTATATTTGTTGGTAGTCTAAAAAGCACGGACATGAACATGCAACTCTATATGACATGACACGGCCATGCCAACATGTATTATTTCAAACAAGTAGGACACCTATATGTTGGGGACACAACTATTTATCTTCCATTTGGGAAGAATTTATAAACGGTTTAATTTATAAATAAATAGGAATGAGTAGTGGAGTACTTTTGGATCCATTGGAGTTTGGGGTTGAAAATGAAGTTTGACCATATAAATGATTTATAAATTTTGCCAAACGGAGGCTTAAGTTCTTTAAAATTTTACGTTTTAATATTATGGATTTATTTTTATACTTTTAACACTGGACACGACACCATGACATGTGGGACACTTGCCCAAATGGTTTCCCCCTCGAGCACCGAAAATTTTAAAACTATCTAACCATAGGACTCGTAAGTGTCCAAAGAGTGCCAATGTTTGACATAACATGGATACATGTCAGATAGGAACGCACTGCTCTAGTAGGATTGTCCATACTTCATAGCTGGTAGTAGATTGGGTTTATAAATCGCAGCTGCTCTCTTCAGGGATTTTTAAGATAGTCTTGTACTCTTGTCAAATTTGTTGGGAATTGAATATATTAGTTTTAACATACACTGTCTTTTATGGAACTCCTGAATTTTATGTATTTGGTTTTCTATTTATTTGCTGACAAATATGCAGTTATATAGTAAAGGATAAAAAACAGTGATGGTGATTATATTTTGGGTTAGGTTGAGATTTCTTGTTAATCTCTGAAATTCATTTCGTTCCAAACTGGTCGTTTTGCTTTCTAAAATGTTTGATTTATATCGCCTGGTTAGTTAGTCTGCCATCCATTATTCAAAGAGAATAATTTTGGAAACCACCTGTGTAAATATATGCCACATATTTGCTATGTTGCCCAGATTTCGACATTGTGGGACACTGATACTCTTGACCCAATCTGCGGTTCAAGATTCTTCCCAAGTCCCAACCCATTAACCGCAATACCACTGTTGTTAACCGGCCCTGGAAAAACCATGGCCACATGTTGTTCACTTCTCCCTAAAAGAATAGGAGAGGGATTTGAACCTGTTCTCTTGTAGTATAGGGTCGTCATTTAAGGTACCTGGTTATGCATTAGATTTAATCTAATCATATTGACTAGGGATACAGAGGATTCCGCGAAGCTTGTTGAGAGAGATGTAGGGACCAAAAAGTGTTGCTGTTGGAAATCCCATAGATGAGGTTGAAGGTGGTGATGTCAATGGCGATTATGCTTCGGAAGAAAGAAATGGTGCTAAACTGAGGGGTAGGGTTGGGGATGGTGCTGAAGTGTTGGGCACAAATTTACACAGGTGGTTTAAAAATTAAAGGAGAAAAATGCTCTGTCAGATTTCCCATTAAGACGTGCACATAATTGTGTTAAATGATGGATGGCCAACGAAATGATGTAAGCGAAACGATTGACGAGGTAAATTAACCATTTTGAAGGAAGATCAAGTTCAAGCAACCTGAAATTTTGCTCTATGTACAGAGACCGTTAGTATTTTTACCCTATTCTTGAGTTTTCCATGACTGGGTTATACTTGATGTCAGTGATCAGTTTTATTGCAAGAGCTGATCAGACATGGATCAAAGTAATTAGAACATGCATTTTCTTCTTTCTTTAAACTCCCTCTAAATGTTCTTCGCTTCCTCTGTGGATTTGGAAAACATTAAATTGCTCTCTGAAGCACTCATTTTTTTGTCGATTGCAGTTCGTACTGTCACACTTGGGATGTGTTTCAGCTTGCGCATGCCTCCTTTAGGCTTCATTACGTTCAAAATAATCTGGTCCTTCATGATAACACCCTGGAAGTTAATGATAAATTGGGCCCTAATCTTCTTGGGGAACCTCCAAACATTAGTGTAACTCTACCTGAGATGGGTCCCGAGGATGATGAAGAGAGTGCCTCTGGTGACCTTCCTGCCGTGAAGATATATGATGATGATGTAAACATGAGGTTTCTTGTCTGTGGAGTGGCTAGTTCATTGGTAATCGAACTGACTCCTTTTAAGTTTGTCTTTCATATGCTCATCACCATAAACATTTTTTAACAATTCAATGTACCCTTGGATATTCTGCCATGGGATGAATTCCTTTTCAGGATGCTTTCTTATTGGGGTCTCTGGAGGATGGCCTCAATGCACTATTGAGTATTGAAGTAAGTGTGACATCGAATTGTCCTTTCCCTCCCTTCCACCTCCTTCCTGCTAATTGTGGACATGAGATGAAACAAAATGAGTTTATGTTTGTAATCTCTCAATGTCTTGCATTTTTTTTCTGTTTCTCTTACATGATTGAGAAATTTAATCTGCCTTCCTTGGTATGGATTCAGATGCGGTGCAGCAAACTTCAAAACAGGGCGAGGTATGTATGTACATGTATGTTGTTTCCATACATGTATATTCTTAGGAATTTTAGCTATATGTGAGAATTTCTTTACCCCTTTACCACTCTTTAGTCTAACAAATCATTAAGATATCACTCACTTAGCATTAGTGGACATATCCAACATATGGATGTTCAAGTTTGCAACCCTCTTGTATTCTCTCCCCATGGGTAATGGTGGCTCACCTCCGGAATGGGTTGCATCTTACTCTTGTTGGGATATTTTAAGTGCCTTTTTTCCCCCTAGGTGCATCCTGCAAATTTTGGGTGAAGCATTTTGTCCCATTGATGCTGTAATAGTGAATAACATTTTCTGAAAACATTTGTTTTGTGGTTTAGTGCCCCTCCACCACCACTTCAGGCTGGCACATTTTCTCGTGGTGTCGTGACCATGCGATGTGATTTGTCAACTAGTAGTTCTGCTCACATCTCTCTTTTAGTGTCAGGAAGTGCTCAAACGTGTTTCGACGATCTGGTAATGCATCTATGTTTTTTATCCCACGTTTCATTTATTTAATTCCTAATATCACAGTTTGTGATTTGGTTTACCTGAACTCGGCTATGCATGGCCCTTTTTTCAGCAATTGGAAAATCATATAAAAAGTGAAATCATTGAAAAAAGTCAGCTGATTCGTGCACTGCCAAATTGTGAGGAAAACAAACCATGCTTGTCGGAACCTCGAAGATCAGTCGCAATAGCTTGCGGTGCAGCAGTATTCGAAGTTTCCATGAAGGTTCCAACATGGGCTTCACAGGTCATTTATTTGCATTTCTTCTGCACATTCTACAATTTTAGTGGGCTTTCCTGAACTGGATTGGCTTTAGTTCTCTCTGAACTTTGTCAACTCTGTATGCTCTTCTTAACAGCCCCATCCCTTTAATGCATGTACAGAATGTTGGTTCTTACGAGTACTTGACCTCAAGTTAATTTCTATGATTTGATAGAAATTATTAGAAACCCCAATGACATCTGTTTTTTTCATTTAACTCTGACAAAGCACTCTTAAGTTTGGATAGAATAAAAATTACAAATGATTTGTAGCATGTTTGGGAAGTGTTTATAAATTGTTTAAATTATAAATATATAGCAAAAAGTGTTGGATAAGAGGGTAGTTCTTGTGGGTTCCATGAAGTGTGGATAAAAAGTAGTTTATTTTTTGTAAACATGACTCAAACATAGGTGTAAAATAGGGATATTAATAGGTCGAGCCGGCTCATCTCGGCCCACTGCATAAGCTGGCTCGTGCTTGCTTTGGGGTGAGTCGAGCACGATTCAGCTCATTTTAATAAAACAGGGATATTAATAGGTCGATCCGGCTCATCTCGCCCACCACATAAGATGGCTTGTGCTTGCTTTGGGGTGAATCAAGCACGATTCAGCTCATTTTAAAAAATTTATGGCCCGGCGAGCAGCTTACATGAGAAAATGCCAGTTCACCTTGCCCCGTTGGACATCCCTAGCTTAAATTGATTACAGTAATAATGAACTTATTCTTTTTTTATTTGTACGTTGAAGTTTTCCTTTTGGTACATATATTGTATTGATACATTTTTTATATTATTAAACATATTTCATTTCCACAATAATTTATAATTGTTACAGTGGAAGGTGAAGGAATATGTGTTATTTTTTTATTTCCAAATAGTTTGTAGATTGTCATGTAATGGTTTGGAACTCTATAAGTTACTTGTAATTCTTGTCCAGTCTTCATTCTACTTATTATTTTTCTAATATCAGGTTGCTCTGAGTTAAAATTTATTTTTTTATTAATGTAAAAATATAACAAGATACTTCCTTGATAATCAAATACTGACAAAGTATTTTCTACTGTAATTGATGAATCACAGAGTCAATTTTGAACAATATGCTCCAACATAAAAATTATCATAAATAATTGACTTTTTATATTGTTTTAGAAGATATTAATATATATGATAGTGGCATCCTTGATCATTAAGATTGATTGTCCGGGAGATTAATTATCTTACAGGTGACTAGTTTGATATAATATTCCTGTAGTGTTGAGTTCAAACCTTTGGAGGGAGACTTTGTTAGTTTTTGAATGAACTGCTGGTTTTGGCGGTTTATATAAATGGATTGATTGCGAACTGGTCCAAACTAAGTGACCGGACTGGGCACGAGTCCAGTTCACCAGTTTCTGGTCATACCGACCAATCCGGTCCAGTTTTTAGAACTACTGGAATTGTGAACTGAACGTTGTCTTTTGGTGTGTTTATGTGTCTTATTTACTTCTATGTTTGTTGGTTCTCGTGAAGTGTTTTAACTGATTTAGTAGTGTTTTAACTGCGCTAGAAAATTTTCATATAGACTGTATTGGAGCCTTTTTATTACTATGCTGCCAGCTCATTTTGTCCTTTATCTGATGTTTCATGCTTCTTGTGGCTGTTACTATAATTTCAGGTTTTGAGGCAACTAGCACCGGATGTTACATATCGCAGTTTAGTTGCTCTTGGTGTTGCCGGTGTCCAGGGATTAGCTGTAGCTTCATTTGAGAAAGAAGATGCAGAGCGACTTCTTTTCTTCTGTAAGCAGCAGGTGAAGGATAGTAATTTGAACAATCTAAGGATCAGCAGCTTTCCCAGCTGGTTCAGACCACCACCTCCTAGTAGAAAGAGGTCGCTAGAGAAAAGCATTGGCTCTCAAAATGGTTTAGTTTCTGGAAATCAAGCCACTGTGAAGAAGGAAGATAATGGTAATATGGAAACTGGATTGGTGAATGGGGTCACTGTGCCTCTTGTGCCAGCAAGACAAATGATTAAAGTTGCTGCCATGAGGCCCATTCCTCACATTCATCACCAGAAAATGCTTCCCTTTTCGGGAATTCCAGAGGCTGATGGAAATGATGCAAGTCAGACAAGGGTTAAATCGTCCATTGTTCCTTCTACAAAGCATGGAGGTGCTGGAGTGACTCCTGTTACCCAGAGAAAATCAACGGCAGGCTCGTATCAGGCTAAGCAAATTATTTCTTTGAATCCTCTTCCTCTGAAGAAACATGGTTGTGGGAGAAACCCAATACATGTGTGCTCTGAGGTAAATTTCTCTTACTTGCATATCACATTTGCTGATATTTCATGATGCATCAGGGGTGTGGTTTTGCTTATGGATTATGCCGTGCTATAAATTATGCGGGCACCCATGAAGACACTGTTTGCCAATAGATAATAAGCAGATGCATTCATCTAAGTTCAGTTTCTTGCATATTTTCAATAAATATGATGCAAGAGTTCGATGAAATTTGGCATCTACTTTATATACCTGAAATCTTAAAGTTTGTGCCTAAGTTTTGCCCTATTTTATTAAAATAGATAGGTTCGATTTGTGGCACGTTTCGACCTACATTATATGCCTGAAATCTTTAAATGTGTGTCTAGTTTTTGTCCTATTCTATTAGAATAGACCAATCTTGCTTTACTTTTTGCAATGCATACGCTGGATCTATTTCATGACATAATCAAAGATCAGCAATTGACATCACATTGAATAATTTTTTGCTGAGCATGCAAATTATTGTCGTTATTGATGAAACACAATCTTTTGCACAATCTCAAGACCTTTGTTAGAATATAAATGAAACATAGTCATTCATATAATCTCAAGAAAATTAAAAGAAAAAAAAAACGTGCAAGGTAAACTTGATACATTTTGTGCTGGCGTTATTTCTGAAGTCTCCACTAGGCATTGCTACAATGCTTACTTGTCTCTCTCTTTACTCATCCTCATCTTTTTCTTACTGTATCTGTTCTTAAACTACAAAGGAGGAGTTTCTTAAGGATGTAATGCAATTTTTGATACTCCGAGGACATACTCGTCTCATTCCTCAAGGTGGGCTTGCCGAATTCCCAGATGCTATACTCAATGCAAAGCGTCTTGATCTCTTTAATTTGTATAGGGAGGTAAGTGTTGTCATTCGGATTGTCCGAGTACAGAATATCTGTTGGTTGTTTTATTACAAAATACATAAAAAAATTACAGAGAGGTGATAATTGTAATTTGTATTTAATCAGGTGGTGACAAGAGGAGGTTTTCATGTTGGCAACGGCATAAATTGGAAAGGACAGGTTTTCTCGAAGATGCGCAATCACACTGTGACAAATAGAATGACTGTATGTCCCGTAACTCAGCTTGTTAATTCTAAACTTTGATATTTTTTGGTGCAATGCGTGGGAATCACCTAGCGCATTCTGTACGTGGTATTTAGTGAATAGGAACAAGATATTAGCATTTATTTTCCTTGATTGATGCTGTATAGTGCTATTAAATTCTTCCAACCAAACATCACATAAGTAATTTCAAGAGGATTGTGACTCATGAGGTGAGTTTGAATTCTGGATTGACAACTTGCGTGTTTTATCATCTGGATCTATAATAGCCTACCGTGCATTTAACCCGCTGCACTTAAACTAGAGTAGAACATGTTTTAGTTCAATGGATAGATGCTGTTACCTTGGTGTCTATATTGCACTGATAAATTGATAATACCCTTTCTTTGTGCATAATCATGACCAGTTTTTAGGACTCTACTCTGGTCTACTTTTTGTTGTAATAGAATGTAAATATTCTCCATATGGAAACTGCAAAGGCATACTCTATTTTTATCTCATTTGTTTTCTTTTACGTTTGATCCAGGGTGTTGGAAATACACTTAAAAGACACTATGAAACTTACCTATTGGAATATGAATTGGCTCATGATGATGTAGATGGAGAGTGCTGCTTATTGTGTCGCAGGTCCTTCAATCTCCTCATCTTTTGTGCTCCTATACTCTGGAACTATTCTATTAAAGAGTTGACTGCTAACATGGGTTTTTTAAATATTCATCAGTAGCGCTGCTGGAGACTGGGTTAACTGTGGCATATGCGGGGAGTGGGCCCATTTTGGATGCGATCGAAGACCCGGTTTGGGTGCCTTTAAAGTAGTGCTTCACTTACTTTATAAGCTTGTAGTTTCAACATATTTTCATCATCTGATGAACATCTGGTTTGGTTGTCATTGTTTGAACTTTTTTCAGGATTATGCAAAGACAGATGGTCTAGAATACGTATGTCCTCAATGCGCCATGTCTCATAAGAAAAAGGTGCAGAAGAATGGGAATGGATATTCTTAAAAGTCCTTAATTATGAGCTCCAAATTCGTTCAGTCCTTCGAAATACTTGTCAAGATTTCGTATGAATATAAAAGCTCAAGAAGTTTCAGAAAGGACTGCTCAATACAGGCAAGTGGCAAAGTGAAACTGGAAAGTCTTGCAGGAGATATTGCAAGAGGGTCCAGTTATTGGCCGAATTATACATTCAAGGAGCCATCAATTTCCTTCTTCTCTACATACTTTAGATGAAATGTATTTCTTTCATTTGAGGATGGAAAGGATTCTTTTACTGAACTTTCTTCATAGAATCTTGAGTACCTTACATGAATCTAAAGCCTGGACAGTCTACAAAACTGTTTCGACTGTAAATAAATCTCCTGTTCATCTAGTGGTGTAATGAAGGCCAGGTCCCTGCATTGCTCGCTGAAGGCCTAGCATGGTCCATGTTTTTGTGTAGTCCGGATTGACCTAACCTCTATCTAAGAATAAGTTCTTTTCTTTTTCCATTTTTTTTTTTTTTCCCTTTGGTCTTCTTGAATTAAGGTCTGGTTAGGTCGGTCTACATGGGCTGTGAGTCTGGACACTCGAGCCGGAATGGCCTATGCAAGTGCCCCTGTTGAGCATCCAAGGGCAAGACTTGAATGCCTGGTCCAAATTTACGCCATTACTTTATATTTAGCTGTTGTTTGGTATTGCTAAAAATCACATTTTTAGTATATTTTGATAAAAGTTATTGTAATGTGTGGTTGAAATGTTGATAATGATACGTCTAAATGGGGTTAAAAATTAGTTAGGGTAAAAATGAGTAAAAATTGGGAGTCAAACAAGGCCTTAAATTTTCTTAGTTATTTGTTCCCAAGACTAAATCCCTTTCCTCGTACCAACATAATAGTCATTTTGATGAATAAAAGCCAGTGTTTCGAACCACGAACTTCGAAAATGAATGATTAAAATTACAGTAAATTCTGGAGGAAATTTTTTATATATTTAAGCAAAACATCGAAAAATAAAAACAAAAACTTCAATGGATTTTCAGGCTCCACAATAGAAGACCGATGAGGACTTGGATTTCCCGACCATTGCAAAAGGAAATAAAGGTGGAGATGATTGCTACAGTTTTCCAATTTATAGTTTATCTTGCTACCATTTCTTTCACGGGAAGAAGAAGTTCGTCATTTGTAAATCTTCTACTTCTACTTCCATGCGGCATTAGTTGACGTATCACAGTAAATTCCCTTGTAATGCTGAGTATTAATTGTGATTGTATTTTTAAAAAATAATTTTTGATTTGACTTGAAATTATAAAGAAATCATGAGGAAGTACAAATATTTGCGTGTATATAATTGTACTTGCAACGAAATAGACATTATTACGAATTGCAATCATGCTGTGCTTCCTGAATTCAACATCCTTACTGACAGCACACTCACAATAGAGGAAGCATTTTTTGACATTTTTTATTCACGCAAGTCCTACGCGGATCTCATACGCATGTGAGTGTAGGTCAACAGATGTGTCAAAACGTTTTTTGACAAAAATGTTTTATTCTACCAGAAAGTTGGGTTATTGTACTATCGAAGTATCAAAATAATCATGGGTTCTCATTTCAATTTTGAACTGGGTTTGAATCCACAAGTCTCTGTTTAGATAACTAAAAAAAGTTAAATAAAAATATAAGTTAAAATCAACAATTAATTTTAAAATAATTAAAATCTAGATTTAGCCAAACCAAAAAAGGGGCTAAATTCAAATCTGAAAATTAATTGGCTAAATCTTTAGGTTGAAATACGATTGTCTCTTCTATTTCTTATCTGAATTTAGTATAATAATTGGGAGAATCAGCACTGGGCTATGTTATTTTATTCTATGTACGGCCTTAGTTGATTTTGATCTGTAGTATACAGACCTAGCAAAATCCCCCGCTAGCTTAGATTTTTCTGTTAGAATTGTCATAAACTTTAGACAAAATTACCTAAAACCAGATTTTTTAAGTTAACATTTCAA
>CAIGRL010309622.1:0-19572 GCA_903798325.1 Fraxinus xanthoxyloides
AAAATAAAGAATAAAAATCATATTTTAATGTTGGGCAGTCCATGTTTATCAATGTACAAGTGCCCTAATATGTCTTGGTAGGTCAACTGCTCAATATATTTGATATCGTCGATGATTCCAACCTTCTACATCTGCAACCCGTTTTTCCTATTTGTAGATGTGGGAAACTGTGTCTATGTTGAATGTATAATGTCTACAACCTGTCTAAGTATGTCTTGAATTGCCCAAGGTCCTCCTCTTCTAGTGATGTAGTAAACCATCCTTGATGCATCCATCAGTATTGATCTTGACAGATCCGATTGATGGAGTACGCCACCAAACCAGAACGGAGGGAGTTGTGGAATGGCGGGTCTAATGCAATACCTAAGATGGGTGTAAGTGTCAAATCCACTCCCCAATGCACAACTCGAAACAGTCTTCCCTTATGAAGAAAACGGATCATATGATAACCCTCCAAATGGTATGTCTAGCCTCCATGCGGATCCCCTTATACTTTGCATCATTCCTCTCGATCTAAAGAAACCAAAATATAAGTAGATGAATAATAGTGCGAATGTGTCCACAATGAACATAC
The DNA here is from genome assembly GCA_903798325.1 of Fraxinus xanthoxyloides. Lineage (NCBI taxonomy): Eukaryota > Viridiplantae > Streptophyta > Magnoliopsida > Lamiales > Oleaceae > Fraxinus > Fraxinus xanthoxyloides. The sequence continues at coordinate 575 of CAIGRL010309622.1, forward strand.
CGCCATATCTGGAACCTCTATCTGACTCCCTATCCTGAACTCATAGGAATCTGAAAACTATTCCCAAAATGCTGCCATACCTGATCGGAAATGCTACTGTTAGTGAAGATGTGACCGATAGTCTTATTCTCAGAACAACACTAGCAATGAATAGCTAACTGGCATCCAATCCTCTTCCGAATAACCACATCTACTGGAATGAGATCTTGCCATAGTCTCCAACAGAAGTATGAGACAGTAACCGGAAAAATGGAGCTCCACAGTAATCGATACGAATCCTTACACTGATGTCCCGTACGTACGAGCTGCCATGTGGACTTGGTAGTGAAGCTACTATCGGAGGTATCTCGCCAACAATGTGATCTAGGGAATCTGCACATAAAGGTATAGCCCCTATCTTTATCGGCATAAAAGGAGGGAGAACCTGTAATAAACATCATATATCCCACCCAATGTCATAAAAAAAAAATCCTCCATCCTCGCAAATGTGTGCTGCTGAAGTGGGGATAAGGATGCCAACTTAGTCTCACCCATCTAACAATCATATCAAAAGAATATCTGACTTGTCCCAAGATGCCATGTAATGCGTGGATTTGTCCAAACCCTAACTAATTTCAACATCTTCAAGGTAGGAGAAGCTGATTAGGGAACTGTTGCAAGTATAAAACTTGCTCAGTAAAAATCGTGTCCAAAGTGATCTTTGAGAATGGAACAACCACCAGAGCCTTATGGAGAAGGAGTCCACCACATTCTGCAATCTCTTGAAGCCTTGACCACCCTCATCAGTAGGAAGACAAATCTCCTTCCAGCTCCGCCAATGTAAACAACACGCCTGCTCCTTGAAATCCTATAGGAAACACATAAAGATGCTCTCAAGTTTTTTTAAGATAGTCTTGAGGGCTACATAATCTGAAAAGGATGCAATGAAATGGAAAAGAACACTGACCTCAACAAGGTAATACAACCCCTAGGTGACAAAAGTCATGATGCCCAACCTGAAATCATGTTCCTGACCTTCTGGATTAGTTCATCATAAACAAAGCTTCTTTTGGTCACCTTAAATAAGGGAAACCCTAGATAAGAGAAATGCTGCTACGTCTGATCTGATAATAGATACCTGTTTGGGTAGTATAAGTCCGTTTTGTCCCTATTTACCAACTGACCAGAAACCCCCTCATTATGCTCTAGACATTCAAGAATCCTCATGATAGATTGTTTCTATCCGTTGGCGAATATAACTATATCATCAGCAAATGAAAAGTGTTAGACAAGGGTACTACATCCATGTCAATAGCTCATACTGAGATACTTTTGAAACCTTTGAGTGAGCAGGGGTAAAAAATAATCTGTAGCGGCGATGAATAGTGAAAGCGAAACGGGATCACCCTGTCTAGAAAATTTGAGGGGAGTATGCAGCTGTTAGTTGTCTTCTAATACCATTCTCACTACAAAAATTAGTAAATTCAAGTGATGTGAAATCACCCTTACGATCAGTACGAAGACCTTTTATGCTCAAACCAGTCTCTTTTTTCAACCCGACTCTTATATTTCTTGAAGGTAATAAATGCTTCTAACTTCTCAACCAATAAACAAACCCAAAATTTACGAATGTCATCATCAATAAAAATAGTGATGTACCTTTTGTTGCTGTTAGACATAGGGATGATTGGTTTACATATATCAGCATGCAGCAATTTGAGAAGCTCTCCAAGTGCTTTCCCTAGGAAATGGATCTCTCTATTGTTTTCCTACCAAACAATCTTCACATACCTTTGACAAGGTAGTCCGCTCACCATTTGCTTTTGTTGAAGAAGTTTCAGACCACTAAAGATTAGATGGCCGTATCTGTAGTGCCAAAGTCGAGTTGGATCTTCTATGAAATCGAAACAAGCTTTATCTTTTTGTTGTATTAGAGCAAACAACTTGAACATTCGATTTGAGGACATTAGAATATCCATAATTAGCCCTCTCTCAAGATGATAAATCTTGCAAGTTCTTCGTTGTATGGGAATTTCTAGTCCCTCAGCTAATTGTCCAATGCTTATCAAGTTGTTCTTTAATCCTGGAACATAAAATACTCTAGTGACCTGTATAAAACCATTTCCCATCATTCACACATTACTTTTACCCATCACACCCATGCTTGAATTATTTCTCAGTTTCACCTTTTCTCTGAAACCTCCTTCAAAATATGAAAAAATCCTTCTTCCCACACATGTGATTGCTGCATCCAGAGTCCAAAAACCACAATTTTTCTTTGCAGGCTTCATTATCATTCACGTATGCCATCAACAACATTTCTTTACTACCTTCCACATAGTTTGCTTTTGTGTTAGACTCCTTCTCTGGACATTCTAACTGAAAGTGTCCAAAATTATGACATCTATAACATTCAATAGTCGATTAGTCAAAATTACGCTTACCTCCTCCTCTTCCTCATCCTCGAATTCCACCACGACCTCGTCCTCTTTCTCTCGAAGACTCTCCAAAAGTAACTTTTAATGCATGTTCTTCCACAACATGAGCTTTCGTACATTGCTCATTAATAGAAGGCTACTTTGTAATTCATTGATGGCGAGAGCATCCAAATCATTTAACTCCTCAATAGAACACACCACATAATCGAACTTAGGTGTCATTGATCTCAGTATCTTCTCAATAATTGCTACATCATTTATCTTTCCTTTATTGCTCTCAACTTGTTGACTACAGTAAGAGAGCGAGCAAGGTACTCATTCACAGATTCTCCCACATTCAAACTCCTTTTGAAAAGCTTGTCGTTGCACATGCTGATGGCGTCCCCTAATACTTCTGCTTCAAGGAATCCCAAATGCTTTTGTCTGTATCATTGTTCAAGATAGTATCTAGAATCGATCTATCTATAGCCTAGAAGAGATAATTTTTCGCTTTCATATCCTTCAACCTTGCATCACCTATCACCTTCTTTTGTGCTTCAGTGATTTGAACTCCTTCAGCTATTGCAGGAATTCCATCTTCTATTATACTCCAATATTCTTTTGATCGCATGAAATTCTTCATGATCATAATGTCCATCGAATCTCGGGATTGCTGGTTGCACAAATCCACTCTCAGTCATCATATTCTCGTCTCTAAATACCTTATAAGACTGTTGCTTCTTCAATTAGGCCGTTGGGATAGGGCTCTGATACCCATTGTCAAGAATTTTCTGTAGTCATAAATTAGAAGAATGTTTTTTTTCTTATTGAAACAAATAATTGGACTGGCTATATATAGCCTTACAATAACAGAAAAATAAAACTGTAGCCCACGTTTTTACATACGTACTAACATGGTAAACAACTTATTCCTAAAGAATATCAACAAGCTGAAACAAATCCTAAAGACACGATAACAAACTTCTAACAACTAAAAATTTAACAATCGAAGTTATGGTTACGTAACTAGAACATTGTTTAACTTACTAGCAAAACACACCTTTATAATGGGGAACATGCGAGCAAAAAAAATAAATTTAACAACTTATTAGTTAAATGATTATTTTATTTTGTTGTGGGTACTAACTACAAAGTAGACCATTGGGACCAAAATATAACACCTTACTAATAGAAACAATGAAAACTAGAGAGAAAATAAAGGAATTTGAAAGATAAACTTATCAATTCAAACTATACAATAAACTTATTAATTCAAACTATACAATAATACTGAATAAGGAATCATAATATATTCCTTTTGATTATGATATTTCTATTGACACCTCCCTCAAATTGATGTCGTAAGTCCATAAGCATCAATTTTCTAATGAGAAACTGATGGCCTTGACGAGTTATAGATTTAGTGAAGATATCTGCTATTTGAGATTAGTTTTGAAGTGAGGAAGAGTGATAACACGATGATCAAAAGCCTCCCGAATGTATTGACAATCAATTTCTATGTGCTTAGTACGTTCATGATATGTTGGATTGACAATTATCTGAATGACATTAGTGTTGTTACTATAGAGTAGAGTAGGCTCAATCCGAGGAAAGCCAAGTTCAAAAAGAAGACCACGTAAACACACAAGTTTGGAGCAGGTGGCAAATAAGGCTCGATATTTCACCTCCGTGGAAGATTTTGAGACACAATCTTGCTTTTTACACTTCCAATAAATCAAGGCATCTCCAATAAACATGCACCACCATATTATAGATTTCCAAGTATGTGGGCTGGATACCAAGAAACATACACCAACCTATTGTAGATATGACTACCAACTAGGCCTCTATAAAGGAATGGATCAGGCAGAAGCTCGCTTTCATCCTTTCCGAATTTCTCATTGACCTTCATTGGTGTATCAATAGTATTAGAATCCTTTAAACTAGCCAAGTCAATAAGGTCTTAGGCATATTTATGTGCCTGTGAGTGCACCTATAGACTCAAAAAAATAGGTTGCCCAAGATCCTTCATATAAAATAGCATGCTTTGAAGCCCAGTGATCAATCAGGTGTCATTAACATTAATGATTATATCATTCATCAACATATACCAAGAGAAGGACCATACCAACAGTTGTCTTATTTCAAAATAGAGACGAGTCACATTGGCTTTGTGTGAAAGAGAAGTTCAAAAGAGTGTTATGAAACTTCTCAAACCAGGCTAGAGGGGATATATTTAGCCCATGTAAAGATTTCTTTAGCCTACACACCTCATGAGAAGAAGTTAATGTTATAGCAGATAGAATTTTAATGTACTCATTAAGGTCTACATGCAAAAAATGTATTTTTGACAACCATGTGAAGTAAGGGCCAAAATTTTGATGAGGCTGTAACAAAAATAGTACTTGTCGTGGTCATCTTAGCAACAAGAGCAAATGTTTCTTCATAATCAAGCTCATATTCTTGTTTATATCCAAGAGTAGCAAGTTGATCTAGAAAGTCATTAGATTTAGGTTTCAAATTATAAACCCACTAACTACCAATCTTCTTAACATATAGAGGACAAGGGACAATATCCCAAGTATTGTTTTCCTCAAGAGCTTGAAGTTGAACGTCCATTGCTTGCTGCCACCACTCATGTTCCATCGCCTATTTATAATAAGATGGAATGCAAATAGAAGACAAGGTAGCAGACATAGACGCATGAGAAGGAAACCATACCAGTAAGGAGGTTTATGAGTTCAAGTGCTTTTTCTAAGAGGAACTGGATCACGATCAATAGGAATAACTGCTGAAAAATAAGTTTAAAACTTTAAAATTTCAGTTTCTTGTTTTAATTTTTCAGTTTTTGATTTTAATTTTTAGATTCAATATCATTATTATATTTATAACTAATGTTTAATTTGATTTAATTTTCATTATGTGGGTGTTGAATTTTCTATTATAAAATGGGGGTGAATCTCCATTGTTTTATACACAACAAAAAACAAACATTTGGAAAACACTCTCTAATCATTTTATATTATCTTTGTGACAAATGATAAGGGCTTGTTCTATCCCCTATGTGGTGTCATAGAACCAACTGCAAGCTATAAGAATTTTATTTTGGAGCCATGCAGTGCCGAAAGTGCCCACACTAATGAGAGGCCACACGAATTTAGGATAGCGTTCATCGCGACTCTCTTAGGCCAAATTTTCTAACTTTATTCTCATATTTATATTATTTGATTCATTCTTATAGTTGATAATTTATTACACAAATAACATAATTTTTACAACAATCTAAAGTCGTGTGAATTTGTGTTATAATAATTTGTGGTAATTGTTAATATATTTATTATTGTTATGCTTCAATTTTTATTTTTTAAACTTACTGCATAAATTTTGCATTCTTGGAACTAATAGAGATTTTATTGATTAATATTTGCACTCTTCTAAATTGTTTCAATATTTTAATTTTAAATACGTATTCAATTTTATAACTCAGTGGAAAGTTTTGAAATATATATTATTTACTTGATTGTTAATTAAGTCAATAAACTAAATGTTTTAATTTTTAGAACATTTTCAGAATTGAAGCATATATTATTGCATGACAATTGTAGTGCTGATCAAAGTCAATCAAATTCAATTAAAAAAAAAGTCCAATATTTTTTTAATATAAAATTAATTTGACTATTGTATTTGAATCTTCAATAGTCATTTAATCTCTTACATTATTACTTGGAATATTTGTTGTTAGAAAATTAATATAGTCAAGAAAATTTTGATGGAATTTTTTTAAAAGATGGAAAAAACAAATGGAATATTGGTTGACCGTTCTAGGGTTAATTTCTGCTATAAAAGAAGATCATGAAGGTAGAGAATCTACATCATGGTATAACCCAGAACAAACTGAATTCCATTGTCATAACCGAATTTTAAGTGCTCTTTCTGATATACTTTATGATATTTATCAAAATATCACTAGTGCTAAAGAGCTTTGGAAAATCTTAGAAGAAGAATATGGAATTGATGATGCTGAGTCGATAGATTTAACGCGTCAACCTTTAACAAATATGTTATGGTGGACGGAAAATATATAAATGAACAAATCCATGAATTTCAATATTTACTAAGATATGTAGAAGAAAAAGGATCAAGTTTTAGAGATGATTATAAGGTTTCATGCCTTATAGATAAACTCCACCTTCTTGGCTGGATTTTGCTAAAGGTCCTAGACATAAACAAGGGATCTTAACATTAAATCAAGTATTCAATTATTTGAGAATAGAAGAGCATCATAGAAGTCGTATCAACAAAGTTGATGAATCACATGCTAAAGCAAACTTGGTAGAAAATTCAAAAACTCCTATTAGCTCCTCAAAGCAATTAAAGTCTCGAGGCAATAAGTTTAAGAAAAACTTTCACCCTTATACAAAACACTTCCACCCTATGAATAACTACACTAAGGATAACAAAGGTAAAGAGAAGAAGGAGCAAGGGTCATGTTACGTTTGTGGAAGAACCAAACATCTCGCGATTGCTACTACAAAAAGACTAAGGAGTACAAATTTAAGGACAAATTCAAAATGATCAAGTAAATATGTTGAAGGATGGTGAACATTCTATTAGGTGTGAATCATCAACCTCTTTAGTCAATTTTACTTATACTAGTAATAAATGGTGGTTAGATTCTGGAGCAAATGTTCATGTTTGTTTTGGTAAGAGTTTGCTTAAATCTTATGAGACTTCAAGCGGATGAAGCGTAACTTTGGGAAATGACTCCATTGCTTCTGTATTAGGAATTGGAAGTGTCGAGCTTAAGATGACTTCTGGGAAGAGTTTAATTTTAGATCAAGTTCACCATGTTCCTGAAGTTAGAAGAAATTTAGTGAGTGGATCACTTTTAGTTCAACAAGGTTTTAAACTTGCAATGGAGTCAAATAAGGTTGTTATAACGAAAAACAATGTTTTTGTTGGGAAATGTTATATTAGTGATGGATTATTTAAATTGAATAGTATTGAAATTTTTGATCATGATTCTTCCATGGTTCTTAATATTGAAGTTAGTTATTTGTGGCATGAGAGATTGAGTCATGTTAGTAATACGAAGATCAAGAAACTTATGGATCTAAACTTGATTCCAAGATCTCAAGTTGGTAATAATAAGTGTGAAGTTTTTGTACAAGCTAAACAAACTAAGAGACCTTTTAAATCTATTAGGAGAAATACAAATATCTTATAATTGATTCATAGTGATGTTTGTGATTCTAATAGACTGCCAACACGAGCTGGTAATAAGTACTTTGTAATATTTATAGATGACTATTCTAAGTATTTCCGTATTTATTTATTGAAAACAAAGGATGAAGTTTATGAGAAGTTCAAAATCTACAAAGCAGATGTTGAAAATCAATTAGAACATAAGATAAAAATCTTGAGATCCAATAGAGGATGAGAATACGCTAGGAATAATCTTAAGGATTACTGTGAGGATAATGGTATATTACACGAAGTGACACCTCCTTATTCATCACAATCTAATGTTGCAGAAAGGAAGAATAAAACTTTGATGGATATGGTAAATGTTATGCTCATAAGTTTTGAAACACCTGAAAACTTATAGGGTGAAGCTGTTCTAACGTCTTGTTACATATTGAATCGAGTAACTGTTAAGGATAATATTAAAACTCCATATTAGCTATGGAAAACGAGATTTAATAGGTTAGATTTTCTAAAAGTGTGGGGGTGTTTGGAAAAAGTTATTATACCTGATCCTAAAAGAAAGAAAACAGGACAAAAAACTGTGGATGCTGTTTTCATAGGATATGCTCAAATAGTAGTGCAAATAGGTTCTTAATTGTAAATTCTGAAGTAAGTGACATTACAAATAATACTATCATTGAAGCTAGAGATGCTACTTATTTTGAAGATATTTTCCATTTAAGATTATAGTTTCAAGTGAACCCTCGTCTTCTAAAAAGTCGTTTTTAAATAGTACTCCATCTAGTTCATCTTTAGTAAATGAAGTTGAACATGAACTTTGGAGGAGTAAAAGGACTAGGAAAGAGAAATCATTTGGATAAGAATTCTTTATATATCTAGTTGAAGGTGAACCTAAAATAAGCAAAGATGCTATGGTATCTACTAATGCACTTTATTGGAAAGAAGCTATCAATGATGAGTATGAGTCAATTATACAAAATAATACTTGGGTTTTATGTGATTTACCTTAAGGTAGTAAAGCGATATGATGTAAGTGGGTTTTTAAAAAGAAGTTAAAACCTGATGGAAGTATAGATAACTATAAAGTTAGGTCAGTAGCTAAAAGATTCACTCAAAAAGAAGGAATTGCTTATTTTGATACATATTCTCCTGTCGCAATAACTACTATTAGGACATTATTAACATTAATTAGTATTCACAAATTCATCATTCATCACATGGACGTTAAGACTACTATTTTGAATGATGATTTGATGAAGAAATATATATGGAACAATTAGAAGGATTTAAAGTCAAAAGACAAGAACATAGAGTAAGTAAATTAATGAAGTCTTTACATAGACTAAAGCAAGCTCCTAAACAATGATATGAAAAGTTCAATAGAGTTATACTGAATTATGGATTAAAATTAATGCACATGATAAGTGTGTATATTGTAAAGAAGATAACAACTAGCATGTGATACTTTGTTTATATGTAGATGACATATTAATATTTTGAACGAATTTAGGATATGTCAATGATGTGAAGAGTTATTTGTCAAATAATTTTGAAATGAAAGATTTGGGAGAAGCTCATATAAATTTAGGAATGAAGTTAAGGAAAGTAACTGAAGGAATTTCACTAAATCAGTCTAGTGCTATTAAAAAGATGTTGGAAAAGTTTGGGCATTATGATAGTAAGCTAGTATTTATTCCATATGATTCAAATGTGCACTTGAAGAAGAATCTAGGTGAACATGTTTCTCAATTTGAGTATTTCCAAATTATTGAATCTTTATTGTACATAGCAAATAGGACAAGACTTGATATAGCCTTTGCTATTGGGAGACTTAGTAGATATACTAACAATCCAAGTAAAGAACATTGGAATGCTCTGGAGAGAGTGCTTAAATATCTTTGAGGTACATTAGATTATTCTATATGCTATAGAAGTTTTCCAAATGTTATTTAAGGGTATAGTGATGCAAACTGGATAACTGATAATGTAGATATTAAATCTACCACTAGATATGCGTTAATGCTAGGTGGTGAGACATATCTTGGGGTTCAAAAAGACAAACAATTATAACTAGAAGCACTTTAGAGTCAGAGTTAATAGCATTGTATACAACATGTACTAATGCTAAGTGGCTTAGAGATTTATTATTAGATATATCATTAATAAGGAAGCCAATTCCAGCTATTTCAATACATTGTGACCGTAAAGCAGTAATAGAGCTTGTAAATCATTCTATCTCAAATAAGAATAGACATATTCAAGCATGACTTAAGTAAGCTAAGGCCTGACTTAAGAGAAATGTGATTTATCTCAATTTTGTGAGATTTGGAAATAATTTATTGACAATTTAAGCAAACCTTTACCCAAAAAGGGTGTTAATGAATCATCGAGGGGGATGGGCTTAAGCCCGTAAATGAGTCACATCTGGGAGTAACCCAACCTTTGTGATTGGAGATCCCATGAAGAAAGTTCAATGTGGTAGGAACAACCCGCATTGCATGACTCGTAATAACACTATATTTTTTGTGTTCATCCCTATGGTGATAGTTCTATGATTGTGATGCTAGGAAGGGTTCAAACCTAAATGACTACTGAGGCGGGAATTCTCGCGAGGTGTGGGTCACACGCACCCTTGGAGGACTCACCCATGTAAGAGTTGTCATGAGGCCGTATATGGGATTGGGCTATTTCCTAGAGACTCTTACTAGAATCAAGATAACAACGCTACCCGCTATGAACTAAGCCTAAATTGATACTTTGTGTAGAACAATTGAAGTTTGGCTAAAGGGACCTAATTCAAGGCTTAGTCTATTATGGCTCTCTCAAATGGAAATTGTTATGAGTGAGGTTTAAGTCCAAAAGACACTTACACCTATTGCACAGTATAATATTGTTACTATATACATATATATAATTATTTTGAAAGATTATAACTTGGGGGGAGATTGTTGAAAAATAATTTTAAAACTTTAAAATTTCAGTTTCTTGTTTTAATTTTTCAGTTTTTGATTTTAATTTTCAAATTCAATATCATTATTGTATTTATAACTTATGTTTAATTTGATTTAAGTCTCATTGTGTGAGTGTTGAATTTTCTACTATAAAATGGGGGTGAATATCCATTGTTTTACATAACAAAAAACAAATATTTGAAAAATACTCCTTAGTCATTTTATATTATCTTTGTGGCAATTGATAAGGACTTATTTTATCTCTTCCCGTGGACGTGCCCATAGAAACAGAACCGACTGTGAGCTATAAGGGTTCATCTTTTAGCCGTGCAATGCCGAAAGTACCCACACGAAGGAAAGGCCACACGAATTTAGGATAACGTTCATCGCGACTCTCTCAGGCCAACTTTTCTAACTTTATTCTCACATTTATATTATTGGATTCATTCTTATAGTTGATAATTTATTACACAAATCACATAATTTTTACAACAATAAGAAGATCAGAATCCAAAGAAGGATCAGGAGAAAACTTAATGGGACTTGTATGAGGATTATTGGCTAGATGAAGAAGTCTATGATAAACATAATCAGGCTGGAATTTTTGTACATGTGCTGGAAACTTGGGAAAAGACGGTAAAATATTTATAGAGGAGGATTCCAGAGGCTGTTGTATGCTAAAGAATGGCACATGTTCAAAGATTACATTCTTAGAAATATGAGTATGAGGAGCATGAGAATTGTTGCAAAAAAACCGTTTTGAGTGTCGGTGTATCCTAGAAAAACACACTTGGAAGATTGAGTAGTAAGTTTGTTTGTCTCATATGCATGAAGATAAACAAAACGCACAGCTAAAAGTATGAAGATTGGAGTAATCTAGGATGTCCAAACAAGTGAAAACAAGGTGAATCATCATCCAAAATAGGAGAAGGTATCCTATTTTTAAATAGATAGCAGTGGACAAAGCTTCGCACCAAAAACGATGAGGAACAAATGACTTGAATCGAAGAGTTCTAACAACGTCAACATTTCTTCCTTTCAGCCATACCATTTTGTTGTGGAGTGAAAGGACAAGAACGATGTGAAATGATTCTATGACTTTGAAGAAAAAAAATTGAAAATCACTTGACATATATTTGCCACAATAATTAGATCGCAACATTTTGATTTTGGTAGAGAATTGTGTATCAACTAAAGAAAGCAAAGCTTGAAATACAAAGATTACCTCATTTTTAGATCGAAGAAAATAAATATAGGTAAACTGAGTGAGATTATTAGTGAATGTAACAAAATATTTGTAATGTTCATGAAAAATCATAGAAGCAATGCCCTAGACATCGGTATGTATGATTTCAAAACATTTGGTGGTACGAGTTGTATGCTAAGAAAAGGGAAGAGTTTTGCATTTACCATGTTTGCAAGACACATAATCAACATTAACAGAATCAATAGAAATAGAATTTTTATTGTCAAGTAAACCATAGTTGAGCACAGAAAGGAGTACATGAGAATTAGGGTGGCCTAAACCCTATGCCACATCTGATTATTACAATGAACATCATTACGGGCAACAAAACTAAATAATAGCACACATAAGATAGATGCAATGTAAAGATATGTCCTATTTTAGGTCCCTGCACGATAGTCTTCCCTGATACTTGATCCAGAACAATACAACCTGATTTTGAAAAGTGAATATTACAATGGTTATCAACCAATTGACCACCATATATAAGATTTGTGGACAGACTAGGAGCCACAAAAATAGTATTTAGATTAGATCTCTGATCAATAGATTAGATCTAATGCCTTCAAACACTCATTTCAAAATTGGTCTGTTTGATGGTCTCATGCACACTTTGTACAACAACTCTTTCAGGAGATACACTAGTGATAGGTTTTATTGTAATTGTCTAGTCCGTGAACAAAAAATGACTGAAATTAATATGATGTAAAAGTCAGGAAGTAAGTTGCACTTTGTATAAGTTGATTTGTATAGGTTCTAGGGTTCGAGTATGAAAAAATGGAGAAAAACAGCACCTCAATTTCGCTAGCTTATCACCATGTCTTAGCTCGAACGGTAGAAACAAAGACTTCATCGCTCACTTGCCGCCTTGTCCTCGCTCGAGAAACAACCTATCACTCGCCTGTCTCTAAGTCCTTGCTCAAGCGACGGTGTTATCCAAAAAAATTTGTTTCGCATTTTTAAGATTTTTTATCCAACCCATACAACCTTAAACATACAGTATAAATACTGTCACGCCTCCAAACGAATTGATGTAGGTTGAACATTGTGAAAAACATCATATTACTTCCTTCAAGGTATTCAACCTCATTCTTGATTTCATTATTGCATGGCAATTCGATTTTCACGCTTGATTCTTTTTTTTTGCATTGAAAAATATCATCAACTTTTAAACGAAAAATCAAACCATTACTCCCTAAACACCTGTCAGAGTTCTAAAGATCGAGTGAAGGTGACTGGAGTTTCAATTATTGGAGAACATGAAGTTCTTCATTGATCCGCAGGTTGTAGATGAATTCATAAAGTCGGTAGTTGGTTTAGGGGAACGAAATTTAGGAAGGCTGTGGAAATTATAGTCAGGAGGTCAAAAGTACTAGTGGCAGTCTTGTCTGACGGACTGTAAGTTTAAATTCGTTTATAATAAATTGTTACTGGTTGGACCCGAAGTTTTTACCCAGTTGAGTGTTTCTCCGTTATCATCTTTTGTGTTATTTACTGTTTTTCATATAACTGCGATAGTTAGAAAACTAAATTGATTGATTAACCATCTAGATATAAGTAAGAGTGATTTGTTGCTTTTTAATTATTAGTTTTAATTTCACATAATCACCCATTCACTCCCTTCTAAGTGTGATTTAGGTCGAACTACGTAATTTCAATTGGTATCAAAGCCACATTTCGATTCCTGACCCATAATAAATCTAGATGAGTTAGTCACTATCTATGCCACCATTTTTAGATGGAAACAACTATGCATACAGGAAGGTTCGAATGAGAGCATTCCTTTCGTTTCGGTGAAAAAATTGCTTCATAATCTGCAAAATGCCCCGATTTATTTTTCAATTAAAATTGAATAAAAAACAGTGTACACATGATTTAATTGAGCCCAACATCTTATCCATTAATTTTTTTCACTTGTCCCTAATTTCCTAAAAATCTAAATTCTCAAATCACAAATCACAAGTCAAAATTATAACTCATAAGTCATAACTCATAGTCTCATACAATAATAAAACATAAATTCTGATTTTTCATAACTCATAAATCACAAATTCAAAAAAAACTAAAAAAAGAAGAAAAACAGAGAGTGGAACTTGAAACCGAACAGAAACCGTTTACCAACAAATCTAAAGGCAAAGGCGCTCATCATTCACCGAGTTAGGCATCCACCGTCCACCACCACCCACCGATCTTGTCGATTGACAGCGTCACAGATAGCAAGTTCGCATCGTATTCTTTTCTGGTCGTCACTTCAATCGTCTCCCTCCTCTGTTGATTTTCAATTTTGGAATTGGTTTTGTGGCTAATGGATTGCAATTGCAAGCAAAACCCATACATCCATCATCCATGGACTAGTAGACGGTGGACCAATGACCATGGTCTAGTGACTTCTCTAGTCCAACCATCATGGATTGGGCCCATTCATTGGGCCTTATTTTTTTTTTTTTTAAAAAAGGCCCAAAAAGTAAGAAAGGAAAAACTTTTTTAGGCCCACTGGCCCGACTACCCCAATCTTGGTAGTGAGCATTCTTCATTTCTTCCCGGTAGACGGCGACTAACCTGAAGCTCCCAACGGATCCAACACGGGCGGCCGTGGGGGCTGGCTATGTGCTGGGCCCGCCCTATATATATATATATATATATACCCCACAACAAATTATCCCTCATTTGTTTGACAATTTACTTTGAGTTTTCTACTAAAAATAGATTACATATTGACATTCTTGCCGTTAATGTGTTTTTTTTGGACTCCAAATGCTTCTCTTAATTGTTGAATTCTTGATGTTCTAAGTGGCTTTGAGAAGAATACTTAAACTTCTCCATCTTCAATTACTTCTTGAATAAAAATGATACTTGATTGCAATGTGTCTTGTTCGGCTACGAAAACGTGGTTTTTTTTTACATTGCAATAGCTGAGTTGTTGTCACAAAATAGTGGTGTGGCTTCTCCTTAATTCTTTCTGATGTCTTCTAAAATTCTTGATAGCCATATGACTTGGGAGGTTGCAATAGAGGCTTGACATATATTTGGCTTCAATTGAGGATTAAGAAATTGTTTGTTGCTTCTTGGATAGCCGTGAAAATACTCCCAAACCAAGAGAAAATACGTAACCATAGGTGTTTTTCATGTCATCAACACAACCTCCCTAATCACTATTACAAAAGCCTCTTAACACTTCCAAGTTCTTTTCAAATTTGATCCCAAAATTTATATATCTCAAAACTCATTTTCGAACACCAAAATGCTTATGGCTTGGACTATTCATGAACCTTGAATATACAAGACATCCGGTTTTGTAACTGTAAGATAAAGCAAGTTTACAATCAAGCTTCTATAAAGAGTTTCATCCACTTTCTTTTTTCCTTCATGCTTCAACTTCTTATTATAAACAATTGGATTTTTAATGCTTTTACACCTAAACGTTTTGAATTTTTAAGCATTTTTTCTGCATACTTCATTTGAGAAATAAACACTTCATTTCCATACCAAGGAAATGATGTAGCAACCACAAATCATTCATTTCATTATCTTCTCATCGTGTCAATTTTAAACTCTTCAATCATTTTTCATTGTTTCTGGTAAATATCAAATCATCAACATAAAATGCAACAATAAGTATATCGATGTTGCCAAAAAAAATCCAAGGTTGGCTTACTTTTACTTTTGAGTAATCCATGTTGCCTAAAAATTCCTATCAATCTGACTATATGAAGCCTTTGGTGCTTCTTTGAGTTCGTACAAAGCCTTTTTTTAGTGTATACACTTCGTCTTATTCTCCCTATTCTATAAAACTGTAAGCTTTTTCAACATACACCTCTTCTTTTAGTTATCCATTTAGAAAAGCTAATTTAACATTAAGTTGGTACAATAACCATCCTTTTTTGGGCTGCAAGGGCTATGGGCGCTCTTATGGTGTCTAGGAGAGCAACCGGTGCAAAAGTTTTGTTATACTCGATAACAGACAATTGTGCACATCCTTTTTACAACTAATCTTGTTTTATTTCTCTTCAATGATCTATCCGAAATAAGCTTCACCTTGTAGACCCATTTTACACATATCACATCTTTCCTTTTTGGCCTTTCAACTGGTTTTTCTCAATAACTTATTTCTTACTCCATTACTTTTTCCCAATACTCCTCCTTCATGGTTTTTGCAAAAAATTTCAGTTTCAACGATACAAAAGTTGCATCTTGCATAAACATCATTCAGAGCTTGGTAATAATGAACTAGAAGTAGAGGAACTTGATAGACTGCTTGGTAATGATGGTGATTATCTTGGTTGACTTGCATTTTCTTCATTTAACACATTATCGTCAACTGAGTTTGAGGTGAAGTCATTGGGACAACAACATTTCTTTCAACTTTTTCATTTTTTCCAATTCCATGTAGCATTATCATCAAACAATTTAATCATTTTCACAGTCTTCAATTTGTATAGTTTAAAGTCCTTAGATCATGAACTATAGCCAATGAAAATACATTTTTCACTTGCCTAATCAAGTTTGTGCCGCTTCTCTTTTGGTACTTGAGCATAACAAATACACCTGAACACTTACAAATGCTTCACCGATGGTTTTGTTCCATACAGCCTTTGTTGGACATCTATTTATTAAATAAGCAGATGTATAAACTGCTTCAATCTCGAAATCTTTTGGAAGCTTTTTCTCATGTAGCTTAGTCTTTGCCATCTCCATTACGATTTGATTTTTCCGCCCAATAGCCCATTTTGTTGTGAACTATAGCCAACTGTTAACTACCTTTCAATACCTTCATCTTGATAAAAATTATCCAATTTTTTTGAAGTATACTCCTTACCATTATCAATTCTCGAAATATTTATGAAATGATTTCTTTGTTTCTTAACAAAAATCTTGAATTACTTAAAGATCGTAAAAACTTCCAATTTTTTGTCTTATAAAATAAACCCAAGTCATTCTTGTAAAATCATCAATGAAGAAAGTAAAGTACCTATTTTGGGAGTGAGATGGTGTATGCATTGATCCACATACATTCATATGTACCAATTCAGGTGGCCTTTTTGCCCTCCAAGATACTCCTTTTGGAACTGTTAATGGTGATGATTTCCAAGTGCACATTCTTCACAAATCTCAGATTTTTCTTCAATTTTTGGAAGCCCTTGCAACATGTTTTTTGCTGTAATAATTTCATCCCTTGAAAGTTCAAGTGACCAAGTCTTTTGTGCCATAATCATGAATTATTAGCCACCATTTGAAAAACTTTGTCAATTAAATGTTTGAAATTTAAAGTAAAACGTTTATTCTTCATTTTTGACCTTGTATGAGCAATTCCTAGCTCTTTTATCACAAATAGTACAAGTATATTCTTCAAAATATACGAAATCATCATTCTCTAGAAACTGTCCAACATATAATAAATTTTGATCCAATTTTGATACACGCACGACATCCCGAATAAGTCTTGAACCCTTATTTGTTTCCACTCCAATTACTCATTTTCCTTTCGCTTTTACTAAATATCCATTTTCCAATTTCACTTCTGAATTTGTGTTTTCCACATCAACAAAGATATTTCCGTTTGAGGTCATATGATTGGTGCATCCACTATCTAGAAGCCATTGAGTTTCTTGATACTTGGAGCAATTTGAACTTGAGAAGCATAATCATTTTTTTATTCTTGTGCACTCAAAGACGCATAAAATAAGCTTGATTCACTTTCCTCTCGACTGCACAATTAGCTTATTGGGTGTTCTTTACTCTACAATCTCTTTTCAAATGCTCAAACTTCTTACAATTGTAGCATTGAGGCATCCCTTTGAACCAAAAATCATTTTCATCCTGGTTTCTTCTCTTGCAAATTTTAGATTTTGAGCTTTTCCCTAATAACCCTACACATGTATTAGATGGAGGTGGAGGAGCCACATCGATGGTTGTGTCCAATGAGTTTGGTACATCGCATGGAAAATTGGGAGTGCCCTGGCTAGATGCGGGCTAAAAATGGGCTTGGGAGGTAACCTAAGGGAAGTTCCTTTTTTTTTTTATTACATTTGCTCTAAAGTTATTTTTATTCCACAATTTTTATTTGTAGCTTTATTTTCTTTCTTTACACCACCATCCATTTGAGTACTTTCAGACTTCTCATCATTCATAGTTATGTCAATTCACTGCAATGCTCAGGTGACATCTTTCCCTTCTTTTTCTTTGTCATCATGTTGATGCATTGAGGACAATGCAAAAATTTAGTTGGGGGGAGGGTCAATTTGGATTTTTGTTAAATTGCATGTGAATTTGAGATTTTTTTTGTTTGAATTTCTAATTTGCTGCANTTGAGTACTTTCAGACTTCTCATCATTCATAGTTATGTCAATTCACTGCAATGCTCAGGTGACATCTTTCCCTTCTTTTTCTTTGTCATCATGTTGATGCATTGAGGACAATGCAAAAATTTAGTTGGGGGGAGGGTCAATTTGGATTTTTGTTAAATTGCATGTGAATTTGAGATTTTTTTTGTTTGAATTTCTAATTTGCTGCATGTTTATGCTCTTGAATGACAACGCATGCCACTAGAAATTAATTTTTTTTGTGAAAATTAGATGTCATGACACTTGCTGAATTCGTTTTGTGCACACAAGTCTTGTGGTAAGATGGTAGTTTAACATATGTAGCTAGATGAGTCTCTTGCTAAAGTTCTTTTTGTAAGATGCTTGGTGAGGATTGATAGTCACAATATATTAAAATATGGCAATAAGTGTTCATTGATCTTGTGAATTTGAAACTCATTTGAGAATAACACTACATGGTTTGTTGTAAGATGGTGGATTACTTGAAAAATGATAAAGGTCAATTTAGGATCGATATTTGAGCCTTTCAAGCTTTTTTTTTTTGTAATATCTCAGCATTTTCTTCATGCACCTATATTATCCATAATTCTTCATATTGGAGTACAACTTTTGCGCATATTTCTCCATCTTTTACTTCCAAGTGTGTAGTAGGTATTGTATGTATATTTGTGAAGAATTGAAGCAAGAAAATCGATAAAAGTTGATATGTGCTCAAGTAAAGCAGCCCAAAATCGAAAAAAAAGAAAACAAAAAAAATCAAAAGAGAAAAAAAGAGAAAAAAAGAGAAAAATTTGAGAAAACAAAAAGTGAAAAAAAATAAAAAAAATTGATTGATTTCAAGGTTTGAAATTCCAAATAGATATTTATTGGAAGTTGT